>MJUU01006626.1:0-29650 GCA_002080025.1 Modiolus philippinarum | reverse complement strand
TTTAACATTGGACCCTATGGGAAAGACATTTAAAGATCTTCTCAGAAACTACCAGTCCAATTATAGCCAAACTTAATCACAATGGTCCTTAGATGGTCCTTTCTGAAAAAAGGTATCCGACAGGTCTATACCTAATCCAAGATGGCCGCCAGCGGGGAACATAGATTTAACATTGGACCCTATGGAAAAAACATTTAAAGATCTTCTTCTCAGAAACTACAAGTCCAATTATAACCAAACTTAAGACACAATGGTCCTAAGTTGGTCCCTTCTAAAAAAGGTATCCGACAGGTCCGTACCTCATCCAAGATGGCTGCCAGCGGGAACATAGTTTTAACATTGGACCCTATAGAATATACATTCAAAGATCTTCTTCTCAAAAACTACCAGTCAAATTAGAACCAAACTAAGCCACAATGGTCCTTAGGAGGTCCCATCCAAAAAATGTATCTGGCAGATCCATACCTCATCCAAGATGGCCACCATCTGGAACATAGGTTTTACATTGGCAATATTGATTTTAAGGGAACCTCTGCCCAATTTTTTTAATTTTTATTTGAATTATGGTCGGAATGTTTCAATTTCAGCATTATGTATTACCTTGATTATAGGGGGAACCCCTGCCCAAAATTTTTTTGAATGGTGTTCTGTTATGGGTTGTAATGGATGGTGGATGATGAAAACAAAACAAGAATACTGTTATTTTAGAAAAAAAAGTTTTCTGCTAAATTTTATGTTTTGTTTTTCCTATTGGAAATGCCTTTTATCTATGTCAGCCATGGTCCAGGTGAGCGATACAGGCTCTTGAGAGCCTCTTGTTTTTAAAATTTTACGATTGTAGAATTGTTCCCTCTCTTTAATTCACTATTTGTTTGCCGATGTGATGTTCGTGTGTTTTATGGGAGTGTCGCGTCTTTGGTCTACCGTTTTCTAATATTCTCGTTTTTGCCTTGTCCCTGGACTATCATATATGTCCGGATTTATGTAATATACTTTTTTTGTCCTTTCGTATTCTTTTGCAGTTGTTTTCACCATGTTCAAAATCTTGATCCTTTAAGACATGCAGAAAAATCAATGAATAACAAAATACCGAAGTTACTGTTAATTTCCGGATGATAACTGCGCCGTGTTTGACAAATGTGACAGATCATTAAATTCACGTCAAATTTAATTTTCACAATGATATTGTTCGATGAAAGTTCCCGTTAAAGAGTCCTTGAGCTTTAAAAACCTTTATGGTTCCCCGTGGATAGCTTGAGTTTGATTTAGATTAAAATTTCAATATTTTATGACATTTGTTATATTTTCATATCATATAAAATGTTGTTACATGCACCAGGACTCAGGACTAATAAATTGGCCTCAACCAAAAACACTTCCGAAATTGGCAAATTATTTAGAATCAGGTCAGCTATTATTAAGACTAACTTTACAGGGAAATCCAATGGACTTTAGAACGGACCTACTAAAGATAATGCAAATATGTGACATGTTAGCAGCATTCCTTTCTCCATTTCCCTACGAAGGGGTTTTAGTACACCTTTTTTAAAATACCGAGGAAAATAGTGAAATGTTTTCAACATTCTTTACCATTATAAGATATTAGTCGAAGTTAGACCAATGAAAAATATGTGTATTTGCTGCATTGGTTTCCATTTTTTTTTGTTTTATGTAAATGAAACAAATTACTCTTTCCTTCACCCACGTACAGGAGAAAGCAAGTTAGTAACTGGTCATTCTTCCCAACAGGTCTTGCTACATGATGTTCGGAACCTTTCAACCACTTGTCTAGCTATCGCCCAAGTCTTGTGTTGTTTCATGGAAGTAAATTCCGGTAAATTCATGACATTTACCGATCGACTGGAATTTTAGAATAGGATTCAAAATCATTTACCGTTTACAAAAACGGCTTGAAATAAAAAATTGACCAAGTTTTAATGGATTTTGACTCGGATCAAACTTACATCTAGTGTTTGGTGAAATTTCAACCACATTCCTTAGCACATGGATGGTATTTTTTGAGGTGGAAAGAGTTTATTCATTGAATTTATTTTCTCTTTTGTCATTTGAATTGTGCCATTTCAAATATTGACTTATTGGAAACACCAGATCGAACTTACGCTAATATGTGGTTATTAAGAGAGAATAAGTCCAACATGGTGCAAAGTACAGAAAAAAAAGAAAAAAAAAAGAAAAACGCTTTTTATTTTTAGCCATCTTGATGCTAAACTGCACAAACTGAAGGTTTTTTTCCGTTATCGTAAGAAAATGCTTGATATAAATCGCGGTGTCTAGAGTTGATGCACATGAATACATAACAAAGCGTTCTCTCAGACTACATGTCATTAGTTGCCTAGCAAAAGAAATTTAAATCAAATCTAAGTGCAATAGCATGGAATTTTTTACGATAAGGAAATTTAGCCATGTAAATATCTATAAAAATCACAATAAAATATACAGACAATGAGGAAATATGAATTGTATTTGTTTTAAAAATAGATCAAGCCACTCGGATCAATTAAAAGTTTTTTTTATTTTCAATAGATCAAGCAATCTGGATTGTTTTGCCTTTACCTAACATATGCCCACTTTGATCTACTCAAAAGCTATTCGAACATTACATATTTTAAAATAAACGAAAGAAAACACAATATGCATGGACCAACCCACAATGAAAGTAAATAAGAAATGCTTATTGAAGTTCTCATTTGTGTCAAGTACTTTAAATGCACCTGCAATATCTACGGTAGAGCAAAGTGCATATTTTCTCTTCTCTCTTTTTTAAGACTTCTCAATAAGTCAATTTTTCTATATTTTCACACATGTATCATTAATTTTAAATGGAACACACTGTTTTCATCTTTTTCCCTTGACATGAGATTCAGGAAACTATCATATTTTTCAATTAAACATTGTTTAACCCAGCATTTCTTTTGAAATGCCTGTATCAAGTCAGGGCACTGTGGTTGGCAGTTTTTTTGTGGGTGCTTTTATTTTCTATCACAATGTTTTTTTAAGCTTTGTGTTTGTGATTTGCCGTTTTGATATCTGTGTACAAAGAGATAAATATGTTTTCAAACTTTCACCTTGGTATTGATTCAGGATTAGAGAGAAGTGACACGTAAGATGGAGTTTAATTGATTTGTCTTGTGGTTAGAAAATGACATTTACCAATCAGCCACCCAACAGATCTTTCACAACCTCATTTTTACCTAGTATTGGAATGAACATTTTCACAGCCTATTAATAACAATTGCTATCAATTGCTACCGGGAAGTAACGCAGTGGAAGGGGAGGTTTGGTGCACCATAAAACCGGTTTAACTCATCATTTCTTTTGAAATACCTGTACCAAGTCAGAACCATTGTGGTTGATATTTTTCCAATGGTTTGTACCTGTTTTGTCTGTTTGTCCCTTGGACTTTGGCTCTTGACAATTCTGTTCAGTATTTGTCTGTTTGTCCCTTGGACTTTGGCTCTTGACAATTCTGTTCAGTATTTGTCTGTTTGTCCCTTGGACTTTGGCTCTTGACAATTCTGTTCAGTATTTGTCTGTTTGTCCCTTGGACTTTGGCTCTTGACAATTCTGTTCGGTATTTTTGTCATTACCCCAATATTCAAAATATTGATTCATTGTCTTTATTGTGTGGCATGCATACGTGGAATCTGTATTATGACGCATAGAGCAAGATATTCTATCAACGTGCATGTGCGAAAAGCTGAAGATACAAAAAAAAACAAAACAAAATTATTCGAAGTTGCATAAAAAAACAACAGTAATTTCGTTATGCTGTACACGTGTTTCAAGGTAACCTCTCATCAGCAGCATTTAAATCAAATAATATGGAAAACCATAATCCAAAATTAGTCCAAAAAGAAGTACTCATTTACAAAAATATCGAAATAGGAAGCCAAATCCAGTACTAAGAACATGTACCGAGTGCCATACACGGAATGAAGCCTCAGTATTTTTAAGTGATTAGAATTTTGATCGAAACAGTAAATTTCTATGACATGCAAGGTAAAAAAATCATGTCAGACAAGTCTAACTATTGGGCTGGTGAATACCCTCGTGGACCTCTGGTCCACCGGCAGTGGCATCGGACCAAGATCATGGAGTAATAAATACAAAAATACAAAGTTGGATAATAAACAGTAAATTTCGTTATTCTGTATAGTGTTTCAAGGAATAACCTTTCATTAACAGCATTAGAATCAAATAATATGGAAAGCCATAATCCGAACGTAGTCAAAAAAGAAGTACTCATTATCAGAAATATCGAATCCAGTACCAAGGACATCCGTCGATATATACTGGTATTTTGAATTATATGTTTATAAAAAACGGGCTTTTATACGCTTGAAAATTGGAAAAGATATTAATCATCTATTTATAATCTTTGTCAGATAAAGACATGTAGCATTTGTAAATTGTTCTACCACGAGCGACACAAAATATGGCATTTTCATAGTTAAAACGATTTCGGATAAAAATATGAGAACCCCACTTCAGGGAAATTTCATTTTTTGCAGTTTTTTTTGTTGAATCAGTGATAAACAACGGAAGGACATGGAGTAAATGCTTACGATACAAAGTCTTCACCAAATACACAGTAAAACCAAGAAATGGAACAACGCTTTCATTATTGTCAGGTTCGTCTTGTAGTCACAATTAGGCCATTAACAATGAACTTTACTCATACCAAATAGTTAAGTTCAACACTGCATTCATGTGAGTCTATGAGTCTGCATTTATTCACTGAACTACTACTTTTTTTCAAATTATATATTCAGTATGTAAGAATCAATACGGAGAAACGTAACACCCTGTCAGAAAATGAATGATTGTAATATTTTGGAAAGTTGTTAATATGTTTAACTTGAAGAATGAAATTTTGTTTAAACACAAACACCCCATTAAGTTATAAAATTACAGACACTGTAAATGTTGAATAAATAGTATAGAATAAAAACTTTGTTTGTGTCACCGTCGATACAATAGAATGATTTCATATTGATGTATAAAGATGCATCGAATTGTTGGGCCGTCTTGAACTTTTCGTGAGGCATGACTGTGTCTGTGGTTTTTTTTCGAAAACTCGTGCTTCATCACTGCAAGCATTTTTTTTTAAAGTTTATGACCTCATTCTAACTTCAAGATGAACAAGACCAATTACATGTGTCATTTTAATGTCAATACATGTAGAGAATGGTACTAACAAACAAAAAATAACATAAATAACAATCGACAAACTTGGATACAACCACACAAAAATCTTATAAGTAAATTAGTAATATTGCATCTCTGTTTTTTTGTATATTACAGTAAAATACCATTTGTGTTTATTATTACATATTTAGACAATTTGTTTTTATTACTACATATTAAGACGGTTATAAAATAGTTACCCGCATCATAGACATGAATACATTGACAGAATCAGTCGAGTTTTGGAATTGTCGTAAATGGGGAACATCAAATTAAAAATATAATATAATGGTAAAATCTAAAGTATATATAGATTTTATTATCAGCTTATATTTGTAATTGATTGTTTCCCATGTTCGACAGCCTCACTGAAACTCTACCGATTCTGTCTATCTTATATAGAATTCAGCTGTTTGGCAACATATTTCTTTGTTTTTAAAAACATTTTGTACGGAAGGGATATCTGATGGCAAAATGCCACTTTCTATATCTTTAATCTATATGTAGTAGCATAACATTATTGAGTAAAATAGGATTTATTAAATAACCCGGATAATGATATATTTTTGTACAATACCTAAAACAGTGGATTTATAATTTAATCGTATAAAAAGGGATTTCCCTTAATAAACTTTAATCACTTAACAACCACACACATACTCTGTCGTGAGATTTAGAGACACGTGTCCATCAAAATATGTTCTTATTATCTGTTTTTTTTTTATTTAAATGTTTGAATACCTCTGCTATGTCATATTGACACAGATACATCGCGAGTTCACTCCTTGTTAAGTTGAAATACCAACAAGGAATAGCACGAATTATAAACCAGTCCCGACCACTGAATTGAAAACCGAAATTATTATAATTCGTATCGGGTTTTCACAATTCCCAAGAATTCTGAAATATTTCACGATACTAGGCGGTGTCTGGTCTTTCTGGGTTATTTTTAGGTTTCTTCAATATTGACTTCAGTTGTTTTGTCTTTTCCTCTTCTGGAACAGAACAATATCCAAAGAAATGAGAACTGTTTCCCATCATTTTAAATGAATCAGTTTTCCTTAGAATTCCATGTTTGGTCTCATATTTAGCCTTTTGATTATTTTGTTTGGCTTTCTGTCTAACGTTAATATCCGCCGGTTTTTTCGTTTGTGAAATACGACCTTTCTCGGGTTGTGTTTGTTGTTCAGGTGTATCCAACCCTTTAGAATTAATTTCTCTGTTTTTATCATGCGTTTTACCCGTTTTCTTTGTGGGATTTGCCTTGTTCTCGCTACCTTTACCCACTTCCTTATTATTCACTGCAGATTTTTCTACTTGAAGTTTGTTGTCAGCTTTGATGTTTTTTGTTGTTTTCTTCAGAGATTGAGTAACATCAGTTTTATCTGAATCACTTGTCTGCCTTTTCTTACTTGATGTTTGGTCCCCGGCAATAGTGTGTCGGGCAGTTTCTTCTCCCATAATTTTTGGTTTTATGTCCTTCTTTCCACGATTTCGTTTTGTGTTATGAGTATCGTTTAGTATGTCGGGAGTACTGAAAGAAAGAGGAGTATTCGTATGCGAATTTTTACCCCATGATAGTGATGACTGTCGACTATTAATTAATGAATTTTTAGTGGATGATGTTTGATTTGAATCGCGTGATAAACGCCGGTTTCTGGTTTCAAATTTACCATTCTGAACAGGTTGGGGAATATTTATTGGATCATTAATGTCATTTACCGTTTTATTTTGAGTTTTCTGTAGTTGTTTTGATTTCCTTGACAACAATGGATTCTTTGGTTCATCTGCTACCATCAGGTCTCCGAGTCTTATTTTAGAATTTTTCTTTGTTAACTTTTTTAAATCACTTTCATATACCTTAGAATTACTTTCTTTCATCCCTGTCGCATTATCCTTCACAAGTCCTTCAAATCCATCTGGAATATTTTCAATACCATTTACCTTTTCAAGAATTGCACGATTTTCATATGAATGTTTGTTTTGTTGTTTATGTCTAACCACTGATGGTTTGAAATCCATTACTGGTTGATTATAAGGACCTGTTGTATCCAATGGATTGATGTTCTCAACGAACATCTGCGGCACATCAAAATGCCCTGTGCTGTTGAGACGAACCAGAGCATATCTCGCTTTCCCTCGAGCCGTATCCATTGTTTCAGGAAGTGGATAGTGCATTGTGTGTCCATGAACATCGTTCGTTGGCATCCACACATCTTCCATATTGGAGTTGTCTTGACTAATATTTCCATTCGTTTTACCGGACTTGGTAGATTTCTTGAATATTTCTGAATACGTTTTTTTGCTCAAATCATTATGACTGGCTTGCCTGGATACCACACTGTCTTGTTTCTCCTTTGACAGAGATCTTTCGGCTTCAGTTTTATGTTTATTGATAATATTTTGCTGTATTCTTATTCTATTCTCTAGAAACGCAGTTCTGTTTAAGTGTTCTATTTCCGCACTAATAGGAGTGTATACCATAACAGGAGGATTCGACATAAATGGATCAGATCCATGATGGATAATTCCAGGTGGTACAGTTTGATTCGAAATAAAAGATTCCCTGGCTGACATAATATATGGTTCATTTCTGTGTATATAGTCGTTGCTGAAACGACGCGTGTTTCGTAAATCCATAATTACAGTCAGTTACGAAAAAATATATTTTGAAGACAAATGTCCATTTCAATCTTCAATCATTTATCCATGTTACTAATTGTCTATTTTTCATTAAACTATGGAACCCATCAGTCCCATTTATTCTCATGATTTAATCTCAAATTGTCGATCCCATTTTTAGAGAAAAAAATAACAAGCGTGATCGTAGACCACTAAAACACAAATATGACGGATTTATTTCATGAATACTTTACGTCAATCAATGGGTACAAAGGAATAGAATTATACTTACAATAATTATATTTCTGGCTTTCTTTAACAAAAGAAATACCAAAGAGATTTAATCTTATCGATATTTAATTCTAATGCATATTAGTCTTATGAAAACGTACTCGAAGGTCGGACTTGTAGCTGTTCTGTAAAATTAACTCTGAATCGGGATAATTATAGGTGAAAAAGTTACATTTAAATTCAATTTCATTTAAATAAATATTGTTATAATATTTCAGTGATACAATTATTTGTCAATTTTTTGTTAATTCTTGGGATTTGTATTAATATGCAGATCAAATACTACTTTTATCAGCTTATTTAAGAAGATTAGGTAGTTTATTTGTGTTGTGATATGAATTTATTGATATGCATTAAACTATGACACAAAGTTTTTTACCTCTTAGCTAGAGGGTAACGCCTTCTATCTCGTGTATTCAATACATAGAGATTTTTTTACCACAACTATTTACTTACACCCTTCAAGTCTGTGTTGTAAAATAGGATGATACCTTTTGAAAGGGTATTTTTAAGGTTGATTTTTTCCCAATATCAGACATACTAATGTAAAAGATAAGTATAAAATTTGTAGCTGTTGTAGCTTTGTGAGAATTCAAAGTTTCTTCTATTTTCTAAACCATCAATGAACGCCAACAAAAGAAAACTACTAGATTTTCAATTTGAATCTAGTGATATCCGCTTTACAACACTATTGTTTTATGATGTTCTCTTTTATGTTTTTAATTTTCGTTGTATTGCGACAACGATATATGTAAATTATTGTAACAATGGAAGGATATGCAGTAAATGCAAATAAGACAAAGTCTGTATAAAAACATGGTAAAACCAAACAAAGAACAACGCTTCTATTGTTGTTCTTCATCTTGAAGTCACTGTTAGGTCTCTTCAACAATGAACAATGCTCATACCCCAATGTAAGCTCAAGACGGCCCTAGCACCGGTTTGAGCTCAATTCATTGCTAAATACATTCAAGTTCTTTAATACTCATTGACTCGGGTTCAACAAATTAAAGCATAAAATACCTATGCAATCACGCCATCGATAATTTATCTTGTATCATAAAACTTATTTGAAGGAGGAAAGGAAAAAGGTGGAATAAAATCAACAAGTGGAATGACGTTACAGGAAAAGTCAGCAATGGTGAATTCTACAACGAACAGAATATATATTAATATTGTAAATGCAACGCCCAATTTCATTGGTTAACGTCATGAAAAACAAATAAATTATTTTCCCGATAAACGCTTCTTGCCCATGAATAAACTCCGAAGTTAAAAACTGCAGTATACGGTGACGTCAAATTCAGTGATAACATTGTTTAAGGAGGTTCGCTCCTCATGTTTTTGGGATTCTGTCAGATTTTCGGAATTCTCTGGTTTTATCCATTGAAAAGCATATAATTTTTTGCCCATTTACCACCTTAATTTTATTCTATCACATTAATTTGTGGTAAAATCTTGCTAATGTTAATTCTATGAAAAGTCCGAGGAGTTCAGTTTCCCGCCAAATTTTCAATCACTTATAACTCAAAAACGCGGCGATGGACATTTGCGCAAAAAGCTAGGCCATTTGCGCAAAAAAACGAGGACAATTGCGCAAACAAAAAGAGGACATTTGCGCAAATGATAACTGACTTCTTTTTTCAGAATATTTGTTTATTCATATGCCCTCTTCCGTAGGTGTTAGACTTTGATTTGCCCAATGCTCACCCCGGGGAGGTTGAAGTAGGATTCTGAGCAGGATATAGTTCGTAGCTCGTAAATATTTATTAGGTCTCTCAAATATAAAGTATTAATTTCAAATCATAAAACTAGCACTATTTACAGTTTAAAAATCTATTTAAGTCTGTTCTACTGGGCTTTGAATTTGTGACCCATGGTGGTCATTATATATGGTAAAGTGTAGTCTTGATATTTTATCATTGCTGTACTTGTGACAGGTTTCCAGAATACTTTTAACTGTTTCCTTTCCAATTTTAAGAATTACAGCCTGATCATTGATGTATCTTGTTTGGATGTAGCTGACAGTCTGTTGCTCCAAAATGCTTTCAAAAAACAAATCTTTGATATATATTTTAATAATTGCTTTTTAAAGGTTATTTGCGCAAACGGACTTTGTTCTGACAACAGGTAACTAAAAATCTTTTGCGCAAACGTCCACTTTTCCTTTGCGCAACTGTCCACTTTTCATTTGCGCAAATGTCCTTCTGTTTTTCAGGTAAATTTACGCAAATGTCCATCGCCCCAAAAACGAGATCATCAACCTATCAATTTTTTTCACTTAAATTATTTCTTTTTTAATTTTCTAGCAAAAAATCACATTTATATGAAATCTTATTTATGTTCATATGGAGTGGCGAACCCCCTTAAAGAGCAGAGAATTGGAATTATAATGGCTTTTATGCTTTCGGACTTTTTTCAGTTTGTGAGCGAGTCGGCCGCGTTTACACATCAATTAACTCCTCCGGAATTACTTTTATTCCTTTAATAAACTCTCAGAAGAACGGTAGCTTTGGTGTATGTCCTCAATAGACCATATCCGACCTTTGGTATTAGGATCTACCAGACTACTTTTCAATACGTCACAGTATAGAAAACGTCACGTCATAGAGCCTAAAACGTCATGAAGTTGGTCACATGGGGCGGACACGTTTGTGACGTAGGGCGGACAAACAACAACTGGTGAATCTGAATACCAGAACTCGGATATGGTCTATTGCGCATATATTCAGAAAATAAATTACCTGTAACTTCGGTATTTTTTTATTTATAAAAATTAAACATTTGGAAGACACAATTTTCAAAAGATCATTGGTGCATATATTCCACGATGGAGAAACCGACCAAATATTCAACGAATTTAAGAATTAAATCAACACAATTACATAAAAGAAAAAATACCAATATATAGGCAAGAAGGATTAAAAAATATGAAGGATTGAAAAAATAATATAAATCATTATAGAATTACTATAATAAAACAATGAAATTCAAGTAAATTTTAGTTGTGCAGTTGGTCATCTCGGCAATCTATGTCTCATCAGATAAAATCAAACGTTTAAACGGCCAAAAGTCAAAACATATCAAAGAATAGACATAGGACAAATATCCAAAGAAAAGCCATTAATAGTGGGGTTTATGTTCTGCGTGTTTCGTCTTTGCAATTTACACTCTCTGTCTGAATATGATCCTTAAATTGCCGTGAATTCTGGATGTATGATTTTTGGTCGTTGCTTCGGTATTCATTTGGAAATTTATTCAAAAGATTAAAACAAAGAGTTTGATAAAATACAAATACACATAAATGTTTAAGGTAGAAAAGTCTCAGAAAATTCAAACCTCTAATACTGTACACAAACTATGTATTTTTTTGGGTTTTATAAAGGATTTGATTTCGCTAGGGTGTCTCCAATTGCAAAGACAAAAGCCTAAAATAAATTTTATGAGAAGTACAAAGCAATTCGAGAGCGAATCAGGAAAAGTCAGCAATGATTCAAAATACAAGGAACAGTAATAGCTTCAGCCCATAAAATTCTGTCAGAGATGTACAAAACGTAACGTTACAAACTTTTGCATTTTTAATGAGTTCAAAATTATTGGATGAACAAACTTCGAAACAAATTAGAGAAGTAACAAGCACGATTGATACATTTATGACGCGATGGGGAACTCTCCTAAATATCATGTATAAAACAACAAGAAGACGAAAGACATAATGGAAATATGATGAGCAGAAAAGGAAAGATTAAGTTCATAAAGCAAGCAGACAAAATTGACAAGGCTGAAAAAGAGAGTAAATATAATGCGGTACAGAGGTAAATATCTAATCAGAAAAATCCGAGGAGGAACGAAGAAATGTGATTAGAACGTCAAATTCTCGAGAAGACATACAAAACAAACGAGAAAGGAGAACGTTAAAAGCCCAAAAATGATGTATAAATGGCTATCTTTGAAAACAATGAATCAACCCAAAGTATGAGAAAACAGCGAATGCACTTAGATAATGTGTAAAAAGAGAATATATGAATGGCGAACCCAAGGAAAGCCGCCAATACCATAGTTTTCGGAACCCAAGGAAAGCCGCCAATACCATAGTCTTCGGAATTCAGAGACACCGATTTAATCGTTTGACGAATGAATATAAACATTGACAACAGGACTAATCTACTCAACTATCATAAAATGATACAGAACAAGATATTACAGACACATGAATATTTGTTGATACAACACGTCTTCGAAAATTCATTGTCGAAAAACTGGGATAGAAACTGTGAAAATAATGTCTCCGACTTCGAAAAGAAGAACCTAGTATAAAGATCAGATTAAAAAATAAATCAAATGTACAAAGCATGACAAGTGTTATAATGTAAGTACTTCAAAATCCAAACATAGAGGACATTTAAGAATTAAATCTTTGTCAATATACAAAATAAAGAAACGTAGAATATCAAATATTGTGAATTTTCTGTTGTTGTAAAAAGAATCACAACTTAATAGGTTTCAAAAGTCTACGCATCGTGTTGATGAACACCCTTAAATGATACTTATTTACCATTAATCAAAAGAAAACAATAATAGAAAAATAAATAAGAAGATAGTATCTACCACAAAAATAATAAATGTAATAATAATTACATTTTTTTCTTCTTTTCGAATAGGTGATATTCACAGTATATTTTAGAATTATTTCTTCCCAATATTTCAAACAACGACACAGCTTTATCCTTCCCGTTATGATATTAAGCCAACGGTTATAAGCATATTCGATTATTTTACAGTTGTTTTTGCCACAAATCCACGCCCTTTGTGATGAAAAATGGGAGGACATGGAACAAAGACACATGAGACAAAGTCTCAACAAATAAAAATAAAAGGTAGAACCAAGCAATGGAACAACGTTTACATTGCTGTTCATCCTCTTGAAGTCACCCCGAGACCCTCAGCAATTAGATTTGATCATACCCTACGGTCAGTTCATGACGTTTGAGCGGAATTTATTGCTAAATGTCGAACAACGTTTCTTTCTTCACAATGATGCAAAATCATTGGGAACATTACAGTTGCTAACAAGATTATGATACAGAAGCAACGGAAATTGGTATTTAAGAGAGGGGTGACTACATATAGATAATGGAATACACGGACAACAGGGACAACGCTAAAAGTTAATTGGTTATTGAACCTTTTTACCTTATTAAACCCCTGATTAGAGGGTGGTATATAGTGGTCATGGTGTCCGTCCGTTTGTTCGTTCGTCCGCCATATGGCACTTACTTTGTGGCGACAACTCCTCCTAGACCGCTTGATGAAATTTATTGAAACTTTCACAGAATGTCAAGTATGCCTTGCCCTTGTGCATCATCTATTTGAAAATTTGATTTGATTTTTTAGGGGAGCGGGGTATGATATTAGTGAGCTTTGCTCACATTTTTCTAGTTGATCTCTTTGGATATATTTATATATTCGATTTAAGATCAGTCCAACATTGTTAGGACTGCAAATTTGTATCATCAAATTTTTGGTAGTTTCCTCTGTGGAATTCGAACCATCGCTGTTGTGACATCTATGGCAAACCGCTTTCACGTCGTCCAGCATCCTAGACCATTCGACCACCTATATAAATATACATGTATTATACAGAATTGATATTTTACTTCAGGTAAGATATTGCACTGAATTAATTATTGTAAAAGCTGTGCCAATTAAACAAGAAACGAAAACAAAGAAATACTGTACTACGTTACCATAACACCAACTATGTAACAAATGATCACATTACAACAGTTACAAACATTTCATATAAAAAGTTGTTAGGTTTTTAATAGATCATCAATCTTCTGTAAATGCTTTCACAAATTAAAAAAAGCAAGACTTGGTATTAAAGCACATTATGAATGAAAACCGTTAAATTATATCTCCGCCGGAGATCAATAAATTGTTATTACGACTTGTTTGAATAGAAGCTAGGATTTCTGAATACACGACATGTAGAAACTACCAGACCGTGCTTTTCACTGATGGTTAGAAAATATATTAAATGCATTTTTGTTGGTATAATCATAGTATAGTACAAATATGTAATTATAAACCCACTGCGATCGAACAAAATGTCAACACAATATGAGTGATTCCTATTCACCTACCATACCATCTTAAGTCGATCTTTAAATTGTCAATATTAGCACGGAAATATTCCCGCTGTTAAAAGGCAAATCACTACATAAGAAGTTGGCTTTTTAAAAGAATATGATAGATCTTTCCACAATATTTGAATATTTGCATTACATTTTTGTTGAAATAGAGATTTACTTAATCACGTTTTCATGGAAACATTGATTGGAGATACAAAATAAAACAAATTCAATTCAATGATAGATAGTTTAATTCTAAATTCTCAACTGGAGTATTTCAAACATATGTTTCTATGGAAGGTAAGCTTTTTGATGAAGAAGGTGGAGGACTATCAGTCTCAGCACCACCCATCAACAACCAATGTTTACCAACAATATATGATAAGTTAGACGCTGATGCTCGGTCTAAAGTTAAAGTGATTAACCGTATGCTGGAGAAACAGTTAGTTTTTCAAGAAAAACTCATATATAGATATAAAGAAGATTCTTTAAGGATGCTTCAAAATAAGAGGACGATTGTAGAGAGAGATTTGGATCGAATTCTAAGGAAGTATCCAAATATGGATGATATGCCATATCTTTCTTACAAATTATCTGTTGCAAAGAAAAAGGAGACTTCTTTAGGCAAATTCAAAGCTTATTCGACAGAGGCTATAGGTATGAAAGGACTAACTGACGAAAAAGATGGCGACCCTTTCTGTACCAGATACTATGACCATCATCTGGGAAAATGTGCCAGGCGAGGGCCTAGGAGACTAGCCCCTATTCCTCAGACAATGAATAAAATGCAAATATCAAGACCATTAATTCTTTCAAAAAGGCTTAGTGTCAGTGATAATATACTACACAGGAAACTTCAGCTTTTTTACAACCATAGACCATTAGATGAAGACGCCATGACGGTTTAAAATAAATGATTTAACTGTCTGTCGGGTGACCAGTAAACAGATGCAGCTTTTCTCCTAGAGGAAGCAACATTAATGAATTTATTATTAATTTATTTTGAAGGGAGTATATACCGCAATATTTCGCATTCATTTTCAGTATATTGGGTATAATATTTATATCATTTTTATGTTGATATGTTTAGTATTGTATATGCAATTCAACAAACACATAAAACAATTACAAAAGTTACTTTTCGTTTTTTTTCAAATACTATATGTAATCAGAACTATGAGTACAATTAATGTAGCAGAATTGCCGTAACTGTAATTCGAAGATTGGGAACCAAAATTTTTCATGTAATACTAGTAAGTAAACATCGCGGCTTTAAATATCATTGCTGTATTTCTCATAACCATATTTTTCATGTTAAATATTTTAAACTTCCAATGCATTTTTTTTTCTATCGTTAACAGTGACTTTGGTCCATGTGAATTGTACATATAAGAGAACTACCGATTCTTTTTTTAAATTTTGGGCTGTAACATTAATATCAATAACTGCAATTAATCAATATGTTTTATCACAAAAGTAAACTATATCTGTTCTATATACAATGGAAAACATTTAAATATTGCTTAACTCCATAAACGTATTCGCTCATTTGCTGTAATACACTCCACCATTTTATTTAAAAGTTAATTTTTGAAGAAGTTACTGAGAAAAAGAAAGTCGCTGTACATTTACATAAAATATGATTAATGTACATGACAAAGTAATATAAGAAATAGTGGGTTTATATGCTAAATATTTACATATTTTTATACAAAACTTGCAGAAATGCTTCATTATATAATGCAGATGTGCACCTTGCATTTTGTTTTTCGTTCTTCTTCTTTCGCAGATTTCAACTTTATCATTGGACTATATCATTTTAGGTTGGATACTCCCATTATCCGCTATTCCTCCTTTAAAGTTTTCCTTTTTTAATCAAATTTGAAGGAATGCTTCAGAATATAATGTAGATGTGCACCATGTATTTTGTCCTGCTTTATTTTTATCCCCTCTTATTCATGCTATTATTGGACTCATTCTATTACAAACACAGAATTTATTCAATATATATACATATTTAGTGCAGGAGACACATGTGTTCCCTGCAACACCCATTCACATATAGTCAAAGGAATGATCATTTACCTGTAGTCAAGGGAGTGATCACTGTTCATTCATTTTATATACAAATAGGATTGAAAAAAATATCAAAATACGGGCCTTCGTTTACTTTGATAGACCTACAACTTAATAGAATGGCGATTTTAGGCCATTGTTATACTTGTAGTAATTTATAAGAATTATGAATAGGATTAAGGTTAGTATCCCAAACGGGACTTTTGAGATAGGAACTCTTGTGTAAGTGAAGGCGGAAACGATCGCCTCAAATACCATTGAGATGCAGTGACTGAATTCTTGACTTATTGAAATAAATATATACCACTTAAAACACAAAATTTCTATGAAATTGAAGTGTATATATTTAATTGTTCCTACATGACAGTTCTTTAACTAAATTTTAACTGATGAAAAACAATTCACCTGAAGCGCTACAACAGATTCAGTATAAACCCCCTTAGCTCAACAGTGTTCGTTAATTTGTGATTCCCTCTCACTGTATTGATGTACTGATTTTTTTTCGTAGAGTATCAGAAATATTTTCCGGTTTGAAAACGACTCAGAAGTCCCGTATTCGAGTAAGATTAGGAATAGGGTTAGCCTAACTAAAACAATGACCTTTAAAGTAAACTACGACATGTAAGGTCTCAATACTGAAAGTGACGTTTAATATTCAATTTGGGATTTCAGGCCAGACTAAACAAAATGCTATATGAATAAGACTAAAACTTTGATTATGCTCATCCTAGATTTTTTTTGTATAATTCGATTTCAATAATGAACTGTTAAAATTTTCACGGACAGAAAATTAATTGACAAATAGTAATTAATGAACATGGATACATATATAAGATTGATATTTTTGTATGGCCAAATAATATATTAACTTCAGTTGCCTTCTTATTATTTGTTCTGTCAAATGATACTTGAATGCTGCTGTTTCCTTGAGAGTAAGGGATTAAGAATTTCATGTGTAATATAAGTAAAATTATAAGTTGCCTTAATGTTGATTAAACAAGCAACTGTGGTCTCTGCAAGTAACATGTCTTTTGTTCCCTCCGTATTCTACTGCAGTTGTTTTGCACTTAAAATAATTATGATATCATGTTGATATTAGACTGAAAAACATTTGAAGTAAACACATTAAAAAAGCTATTAAGTTCAACGTTACTTGTTAAATCATTCATAAATATTTATTTATTTTATATATATTATGCACCATGGGTCTACTTTCGAAATGATAAATTGGTCTTGCTCTAATGGATACGTGTTCAAAAAGGTGTAATGTGTTCATTTGCCATATTTATCCTTATTTCACAAATGTAATTTGAGAACATCAGCATCAATATCTATCTAAAGAGATCTTATTCAAAAATAAAATAAAATAAAATGTGTTTATTCACCAGGTTTCATTTTCTTTTAATGATTTTGTTGTTTGAATGTTCTAAAACAACGCCGATGCGAGGACTAAGTAATAACAGACCAGTTTATGTTGTGGTTGAGTATGAGAAGGAAGGAAACAACAAATATGATATTGATTTATGGGACCAGCTTTATTAAATTCCCGTAATACCGTTTAGTAATTGAACATTTTAATTTAGTGAGTTTAGTGAACTGTAAGTTGAAAGTAATCATTATATGAACTAAACCAAAAATACAATTACACAGATTTCAATGTTGTATGATAAACATTTATAAATACTGTTAACTTAGCCACAAATATTTAGTATAATGAATTTTATAAAAGTTTCAGACTAAGTTATAGCGATATTAAGTTCCACTAATTCACTTTACTACATTGCTAATGTTGAACATTTGGAAAAAGATCCACATGGATTCACTCAACTTGATATTTCTATTATACCACAAATATGAAAACAAAAAAAATGTACAAAATCAACATCGAAATAGACCAACATTGATATGAGTATACCCGTTTCATTGCATGATGATTTTTGTTGAAAATTATTAATGTAGTCTGTAATTTCCATGAGTAACAACAACGGCAGTAGAATACCGAAGGAACAAGGGAAGCGATGACTACAAAAATCGAAGACCAAAGACATGGCAGAAACGGTAACAGATAAAAACAAAGACAAAACAAGGACGTGAGACAGCTACAATGCATGGAAATAAAAAGATAACATTAAGAACTAAGGCACTCATAGTGTGAACTCCCATGAAAACCGGGAGTGACATCAGGTGCTCCGGAAGGGTAAGCATGTCCTGCTCCGCTAGCGGCACCCGTCACACTATCAGTGAGTCAATCCGGGGTTGAGTCAAATCCGGTTATGTCAAATCCGTGAAGACGTGAAATCTAGCTGAAAATGTCCGTTTTCATTTGGGACACAGACACGTCATATCTGTCAATGATGTCATGGTGACGGCCATAGAATTTCTGAAGGGATGAAAGTAACAAAGGCTGAACAAATCCCTGACTAAGCAGCTTTTGGGACAGTGCTTTTGCTCTAACTAAAAAGTAAAGGATAACCGAAAATATAAGGAAAATGAACAAACACCAAAGAAATAATAGTGTGGCATGGCACCATTCAATTGTAAATGAAGCGAGACGGTCTCGAAGCATGACGACATACATAGTCTAAATTCATCTTGTAGACACAATCTGTGAATAAACATAATTCTAAAGTACTTAAGAAATAAAAGAAAGATATCAAGGTATATAAAATAACGCTTCCATGAGGATTTTTTTGAGAATTTGTGTTTTCTACAAATGCAACTTGCAGCTCTGGAAGAAGCAGAATTTTGCTGCAGGAAATTATTGGTCTATAGAAAGCACATTTATTTCCAGGACATGTGCCCACATCTCGTACAATATCAGGTTTCCTTACAGTCGACTTGATGAGTGCACTGTGTTTGTCTATACGTTGTAATTGTTTAATAGCTTAGGATTTATTTTCCAGCTCCTCTGTTTTTTTTCCATTCAAACCTACTGAAATGTATCTGTAGAGACTTTGTCTCATGTACATTTATTCCATATCCTTTCATTTTTTGTTTTAAACTTGAGTTTGTCTCTCCTGCAGTGTGGAATCCGTAAAAAGATTCCCCGTGCGAGAGATGCATGTTACCTATATATTTCAATTATCATGATTATGGTGTATTTGTTCCAGAAGAAAGCTTTCATATGGATACTCTATAATACTTTTAAATTTTGGCATTTTGTCGGGTGACTGATGGTGGCCATAGCGATCCAGCATTCATGATGAAATTGAAAGATACGCCATAAACATGGATTTGGTGAATTTTTAAATTCGGCAATGAATTCCACTCAAACCAATGCCAGGGGCCGTCTTTGACTTACTATGAGGTATGAGCAAATAACATCGTAGGTAAGTTTCTCTACAAATCTTATATCGCTTATAAATCTCAAAAACTAACTTATGCAGATGTTGAATTTTTTTTACTAAATTTGCTTTTTTGTTTTTGTATCTTACATCTACTTTTTGAAGCATTTGAATATTTTATATTTCATGTTAATATCTTCTTAAGAAAAAAAAAACTGTTTGCCATTTCATAATGGCTGATATATGTACAAGATACGTAAGTTAAGGTAGATCGACAATAATTCACGGTGCATTCGATTGACGGATGTCGAAAATCGAGCCGGATGTCGAATTGCCTTGATTTTTAAGCTGGAATGATCTTTTCTCAGCCTTTTTATTGTGAGTAAATTGACATATTTATATCGTTCACTTTCCCGTGAATTACTTATATCTCCCTTTTGCGGTAAATATTTTCCATGTTGTAAACTACATAAAATGTCGCTCTAAATTGGTGACGAAGAGATTTTTTCAGCTCATTAGGAAGCTGAAGTGAATCTCTCTTAAATATAAAAAAATTAAAAAAAATCTATTTGATATTTATTTCGTATGAAAGCTAAACAATAGGCATGTTCTCAAGGTTCCCTATACATTCTTTAAAAGTAAATGTAACTGAAAAATACCGAATTTGGCCCGATTTTCAAAGCCTGATAACAGGAAAAAAATATCTGTGATATAATTTTATTTTTGGAACATATGAGTAGGGAACCATACAAAATATCTTTAAAAAATCTGATAGCTTAATTAGGCTCGAACTACCTTTTGAAAATACACATTGAATCCAGAGTGAAGTGAATTTTTACTACCATGGTGGTTTAGCTGGATGAAATACAAATAAAAATTTCCCATATATATACAGACATATTCTAACATATATAAAAGCAAAGAAAATTTAACAGTCCTTTTGCAGTCGACTCAAATGGTCATATCTAAAAAAAGACAGAAACATATAATTACTCATTGCAACCTTGTCATTAAGTTTACTCACACATTGGAATTAATACATGGACAAATAAAGGAATACGGAGTAAATAGGACAAAGTCCCTACAAATACATGATAAGATTCAGCAATAGAACAACGCTTTATTGTGCATGTTTGCTAGAAAAATGGGCACTTGAATTGCAGCACATTTGAATTCTGCGTATAGTCCTTTCTAGAAAATGTTGTTTTCTTTTCCTAATATGAACTCTCCAGTCAATCGGCATTTGAATTCTGCGTATAGTCCTTTCTAGAAAATGTTGTTTTCTTTTCCTAATATGAACTCTCCAGTCAATCGGAGGTAGAAAAATATTTTAATTCTTATCTAAATGTAATACCCCAAAACGTACACACCGTTCTAAAAGTGAAATCAGTATGTTATCCAGGAAGTAATAAATGAGATTTCGAAAAGGCTATATAGTCCTTTATAGTCCTCTGCTGGTGGACTGTTAGTCCTCGAGGGTATTCACCAACCCAGTAGTCAGTACTTCGGTGCTGACCCGAAAACCGATTTTGTTGAACTTTGCCATATCTAAATTTTACAAAATTTTGTTTAAAGCTAAGGGGTATCTCCCTCATGCATAGCTCTGTCCTTTGCTGAACTTTGGCTTTTCTATTTAGATCATTTTGGTCATTTGCTCTCTATCAGCTTTTACACGTTTTTCTTGATTGGACTTCCAAATGATTGGTTTTATTTGCACTGATGAGACATAAGTTGTCGAAATGCGCATACGCAGAAAACAAATTAACAGTAACTTCGGTATTTTGTTATTTAAACATGTTATGTCCAGACTATATGGAATAAGAAAATGAATTCAGTAGATCACTTATACTGAAAAAGTTATTTAATTTCGTTAACAAAATGAATATTTGTAATAAGCAGGTTACATGGACTAAAAATTCGTAAAGGTGCCACGGAGCTTAATGTCTCGCCCGCTCAGTACATTGTCATTATCATTTGGCCTATATTTAGACGAGGTTCCTAGGTAGAATTTCAAGAAAAATTGGTCTTTGAGACTTTCATAATAAAATTGGAATCAAACATTCTTGTACATTGACTGTTTTCAATTAAATGTTTGCAAAAAAGTATGGTTGCTAAGTAGAATTCCAAAAATAACTGGTCTTTTAGAGTTTCATGGAATTTACCAAAACTGGAATCCAGGATTTTGGAAATTTCACTTTTGAAAATAATTATTCATACTGTAAGGAATTGAAAAAAAGATGTGGTTGCTAGGTAGTATTCCAAAATATAAGATGTCTTTGATAGTTGCAGAAAATTTACCAAAATAAGAATCAAAGATTTTTGCAATTTGCCTTTTGAAAATGATCATTATAACTAAAAGGAACTGAAAAAGTTATGCTTGCTAGATAGAATTCAAAAAAGAAAAAAATAAATAACTGGTCTTTGAGAGTTCCAGGATGGTAAATCGAAATTGGAATCAAAAACTTTTGCAATGTTATTGATAAAAATGTTTGTTTGATTCAAATTTATTAAAAAAAGCATTGTTGCTAAGTAGAATTCCAAAAATAACTGGTCTTTTAGAGTTTCATGAAATTTACCAAAACTGGAATTCAGGATTTTGGAAATTTCACTTTTGAAAATATTATTCATACTGTAAGGAATTGAAAAAGATGTGGTTGCTAGGGTAGAATTCCAAAATATCAGATGTCTTGGAGAGTTGCAGAAAATTTACCAAAATAAGAATAAAAGAGTTTTTGTAATTTGCCTTTTGAAAATGATCATTATAACTGTAAGGAATTGAAAAAGATATGGTGGCTAGGCAGAATTCCAAAAATTACAGCTCTTTGAGAGTTTCTGAAATTTAACAAAATAAGATTTTTGCAATTTGACTTTTGAAAATGATCATTATAACTAAAAGGAACTGAAAAACATTATGGTTGCTAGGTAGAATTCCAAAAAATAACTGGTCTTTTAGAGTCTCATGGAATTTACCAAAACTGGAATTCAGGATTTTGGAAATTTCACTTTTGAAAATAATTATTCATACTGTAAGGAATTGAAAAAAAAAGATGTGGTTGCTAGGTAGTATTCCAAAATATAAGATGTCTTTGAGAGTTGCAGAAAATTTACCAAAATAAGAATCGAAGATTTTTGCAATTTGCCTTTTGAAAGTGATCATTATAACTAAAAGGAACTGAAAAAATTATGTTTGCTAGATAGAATTCCAAAAAAAAATAACTGGTCTTTGAGAGTTCCAGGATGGTAAACCGAAATTGGAATCAAAAACTTTTGCAATGTTATTGATAAAAATTTTTGTTTGATTCAAATTTATAAGAAAAGCATTGTTGCTAAGTAGAATTCCAAAAATAACTGGTCTTTTAGAGTTTCATGAAATTTATCAAAACTGGAATTCAGGATTTTGGAAATTTCACTTTTGAAAATAATTATTCATACTGTAAGGAACTGAAAAAGATGTGGTTGCTAGGTAGAATTCCAAAATATCAGATGTCTTGGAGAGTTGCAGAAAATTTACCAAAATAAGAATAAAAGAGTTTTGTAATTTGCCTTTTGAAAATGATCATTGTAACTGTAAGGAATTGAAAAAGATATGGTTGCTAGGCAGAATTCCAAAAAATTACAGCTCTTTGAGAGTTTCTGGAAAGTTACCAAAATAAGAATTAATGATTTTTGCAATTTGACTTTTGAAAATGATCATTATAACTAAAAGGAACTGAAAAAATTATGGTTGCTAGGTAGAATTCCAAAAAATAACTGATCTTTGAGAGTTCCAGCCCGGTAAACCGAAATTTGAATCAAAAACTTTTGCAATTTTATAAATAAAAATGTTTGTTTGATAAGCATTGTTGCTAAGAAGAATTTCTTAAAATAGCTTGTCTTTGAGAGTTTCAGGAAATTTACTAAAGTTGGGTCCATGTTATTCAATTACTTAGTGTTCAAAATTATGCTCGATAGTGAAACATTGTTACAATTTGTAATTGGATGCAAAAATAAAAAAAGTTATTGGTCTTTGACATTTTCAGGAAGTTTACCAAAGTTGGAACCGGAATAAAATTCCAACAGCCTGTTACACATCTGCTCATTTTATGCAAAAATGTCAATTTTAATTTAATTCTATTTAGATTCGAAGACTCTATTCTACTTCTTAACAATTAAAATTGAAACTTTCTAGTAGAAAACTAAGTCCGAATTTGGAATAAATGCAGAAAAACTAAAAAAAAAAAGAAATTCCAATTGTTTCAGCTTGAGGTAATTTCTGACCATCATCTAACTTTTGACCACTTTTGTGAAATTCCAACAAAATTTAATAACTTCATTTGACTTCCAAAAAACTTTAACCACGGGGTTAAAATAAATTTCCTGTACAAAAAAACTAAAGCCCCATTTACACACATGTGTATTTTTACATAGGTATGCAAATTTTCACTGGTATGCAATCGCTGCATATAAACGCAACTACATACGTGTGAAAACTTAAGAAAGGTGTAAATTTGCATGAGGTCAGGGGCAAGTGTAAATGTATATTTACACATGTGTAAATTTACACGGTATGCATTTTGAACATGTAAATGCAAACTAAAAAATACACACTGTGCAAAATGCTGTTTCTGTCTATGAAATGGAAGAAAGGGGTCTTGCAACTTGATTTGAATCATGAAAATGATGCACACACACACTGCACTATTATTTTTAATAGAATCCAGACTTCTCTGGCAGTTTTGTCTGATTTTGCGTTTTTAGCTTATTAATGGGGAAGTTGGACTCTGATTTAAATAATTAAAAAAGATACAATTCAACTTTATGTTTTTCTATCATTCTACAAATTTCCAAGATCGAACGAAAGCATTTAATTCTTTACATGTTTTTCAGCCCTTTCCACTTCTTGTAATAAGCTTTTTAAATCAAAATACACACCTCAGATTAAATGCATGTAAATGCATAGCACCTTTACATACTAGTCTAGTTTTACACACGTGTAAATTTACATACTGGTGTAAATCTTCTGCATGTAAATGGGGCTTAAGTCCAAATATGGAAAAAATACGGAAAAAATTGAAAATAAATTTCAAAATTTTTCAGTTAGAGATAATTTTCTGACTATTTTCTTGCCTCTGTCCAAATTTCAAATGATTCCATATAGATTTGATGAAGATATTGATGTTTAGAAAACTTTAACCACAGGGTTAAAATAAATGTTGACGACGACGACGACGAAGACGCCGACGCCGACACCGACGACGACGGACATTTGGATCGCTATGCCTCGTTTTCGCGACTTCGTCGCGGGCGAGACAAAAATGAAGTATACTTCACAATCCAACTTATGACAAAGTAAGATAGATAAAAATTATTAAAATGATGAAAACATTTTTTTGAATGTTTCATTGACTTTTTTTATTAACATGAATGTTCATACAGCAGTCAACTACTACCTAAGAAGTTTTATCTGAAGATAAAATCAAGTTTATATTGTAATGTAACGTAATGGTTCACAATTTAAGACGCACATTTAAAATTAAATATTGACACCAGTTTTAAGAGCGGTGTATTTTACACCAGTCTGATATATATTTGTAAAGTACTTTGTATCTATATACCTAAGACAAAACAAAAGTTTGCAATATCTTTAACCAAAATCTGGAGGTATTTACTAGGTCGTAATGGCATTATATCTCTCTAAAAAGTGCAAACAATTTCATTTATATCTCATATTTTGTTTAAATCATCAATTGAATCTTCCTTAAAAAATTTAATTTTCATTTTCTATCGAAAAAGTTGTATTAAAAAATTTTATTGTATTTATACCACGATGTCATTATATCATATATGAACAAATAAAGGGATATGGAGTAAATTTACATGGGACAAAATCCCTATAAATACATGGTAAAAATTAACCAAATGGGACAACGCTTTCATTGTTGCTCTTCATCTTAAAGTCACCATGAGGCCTTCAACAAAGAGCAAATACTCTTACCTCACAGTTAGTTCAAGACGACCCATAGAACCGGTCTGAGCGGAATTCACTTGCTGTTGAACAACGCTACGTCCATGTAACCACTGTTTTACATCCTTTTTTGTCATGGATGCGGAGTAGTCAACAAGCATAACATATCGGGCAAAGAACTCTTGCAAACACTGTCATCCGTTGCTCGACAAAGGTGCCAATAGACAATACAACATATAAACGACCACAGGGCACTTATTGAATTGATTGTAAGAAAACTTGGCAAGTAAAAGCGGGAGATTTGGCAATATATAAACACACTGGCAGAAAAATAGTTTAATTTTTTACAAGGCAAGAAGGCCAAATGCTGAATTTTGATAGTGCATTCATATGATAAATTCTCGCACGAACAAGTACACCATGACCGACAAAATGAAAAGATAATACACCTCAAGTACGGGAAAGCTGGAATAGAAAAACTCAATCGAAAGGGTGATGGAATTGTTACTGCACAGTGGATGAACTATACCAACTTATAAAAAGAGAGAGGGGAGGTTTGGGTACCCATAAACCGGTTTAACCCTACCGGTGGCTTTTGCTAGTGTCGGTACCAAGTCCGGATATCCCGAGTTCCTATCGTACTTTACGTTTGTCTTTTGTATTTTTATTGTGTTTTATTCTTGTGCAGCTCCTTGTTAATTTGTAGCATGTGACTGCGTTTTTCCGCCATTGTAGGTGTTTTCTGTTATCTTTTTTATTCTATTTTATAAAGACTGCACACTCTGGTATTGGTCATGGAGGCATGCATAAAACATATAATGAGTTAAAGGAACAAATCGCTAATATTACTCTATTTAATTGACCCGACTTGTCACGGGTCAATTATATCGGGATTATTCGCGTTAAAATTACCTACAAGACAGAGAAAATTAAGCCACGCCTAACCTGTTCAATTAATTCGAGTAATATCAGTCGAGATAAGATCAGGATTTTTATTCAAATGTGCTAACATTGTGTCTTCAAAAGGAAATGTTCAGAAACGACTAAATTAGTCCAGAAAGATTCTACTGATTTAAATTGTCGTGGTGAGATGGACCTTGTTGACTATCAATGATGTCGAGATGGTTAATTTAAGTGGGTAATACTCTCTCAGGATCACTTTACCAAGTTCAGTATTCTTCGCTAATTGAAATCTAAATGGGCTGCAGAAGTTGCATACCAACTTACCGATATCTTTTTGCTTATTTGAGCACTGCATATACTCGAAAGTGACAATGGGAGGGAATTTACTGCATATATTATAACTGAACTTAAGCTGTTGTGGCCAGAACTGAAGTTGATATACATGGTAGACCACGGCACCCACAGAGCCAGACGTATGTAAAAAGGCAAATGCTGACATTAAAGGAATGATCATTTCATGGACTTATGAAAATGAGAACACCCATTGGTCAGAGGAACTTCGATTTGTTCAATTCCAAAAGAACAGGTCATATCACAGAACCCTCAATCAGTCCCCGTATCAAGCTTTATTTGGGAGTGATCCGAGAATTGGCTTATCGTCTTCGAAAAGAATTAGTGACGTTGAAACGGAAAATAATATAATACTGATGGGAACACCGAAAACGAACAAGACAACACTGGCGAAAACACAGTAATTGAAACGTACGGAAACTGACACTCAGTCTGACGACAACAGATGCTGAAATAGTTCAACCACTGACATCATTAACGATGATACAGAAATTGATAATGGTTCGAATGATAACATTAATTTCGCGAATGTTTGTACACGTAAAAGAGCATTATCAGGGCAACAGATACAGGCAGAAGAAAAGAAATCAAGTATCAAAAGAAGGCTTCAGGAATTAGTCGTTGAAGATAATGTGATAATACCAGTTCAGAGGGTTGATCGTGAACCAATGGATTATAGAAATATTAAAGGTGTATACTTAGTATTGAGGATAACCGTTATCGGGTTGGAACAAAATAACAAAAATTACAAAAGTTGCATAAAAAACCAGTAAATTTCGTTATGCTGTACACGTGTTTCAAGGAGTAATCTCTCATCAGCAGCATTAGAAACCAATTATATAAAAAGCCATTATCCAAAAGTAGTGAAAAAAGAAGTACTCATTACCAAAAATATCGAAATGGGAGGCCAAATGAAGTACCAAGGACATCTACCGAGTGCCATACACGGAATGAAGCCTCAGTATTTTTAAGTGGTTAGAATTTTGACAAAAACAGTAAATTTCTACAAAACGCAAGGTGAAATTTTCATGTCAGACAAGTCTGACTATTAGGCTTTTGAATACCCTAGGGGACCTCTGATCCACCAGCAGTGGCATCGGCACAATGGTTCAAAATACAAAAAATACCAAAGTTGCATAAAAAAACAGTAAATTTCGTTATGCTGTACACGTGTTTCAAGGAGTAACTTTTCATCAGCAGCATTAGAAACTAATTATACGGAAAACTATAATCCAAAAGTAGTGAAAAAAAGAGGTACTTATTACAAGAAATATCGAAATAGGAGGCCATATCCAGTACCAAGGACATCTAATGGGTGCCATGCTAGGATTTATGAGTCGCAACCAGATCGGAAAAAAAATAAAGGCAGGAATCTAACCATATT
This sequence comes from Modiolus philippinarum, assembly GCA_002080025.1. Classification (NCBI taxonomy): domain Eukaryota; kingdom Metazoa; phylum Mollusca; class Bivalvia; order Mytilida; family Modiolidae; genus Modiolus; species Modiolus philippinarum. Next base: position 1,453 of record MJUU01006626.1, on the reverse strand, counting down.
AAACATTCCTGACAATATTGAAGTGACTGTCCGAAAACTGTAACTTGTAACATTATCCGGTGGTCAAGGACATGTTCATTGTAGTCGTAGAGGTGGTTGTAGGACGGGAAAACGTAAATTGCAAAGAGCCAATGTTTTATGTAATTCGGATTGTCATGCGTCTTTGTCCTGTTCACAAGTAACATTAACAGTAAAGTCCAATTCAGATGTATTTAATTGTCTATTGGTAAATAAATGGTGACGGGTTTTGATATCAAATGTTTATGCTCATTGACAATGCCAACAAATATATTACTTCCCCTAAAAAGGGGACGGGTATATAGGTATCACCTTGTCTTTTTTGAGTCTGTCGTTGTCTGTGTGGTCAAATAACTTGGAAATTATGTGGTCATGTACTGACAAATACGTAACTCATAAGCTAAGTGAAAATCAAAGGATAAACTTAAAGTAAAACAAAAACAAAGAGACCATAACGAATACACAAATAAGCATTATTTGTTTTTGTACAAGTGATGGCTATTGATGAGGAATTAATTTCCGAAATGGCCATACAGCTCATTTAAATTAATTGCAGTTGAAGTTACATGTAACATATGTGTTATGGTCTCATGTTCATTTACTTCATATCCTTTCGTAAAATATTTCACGAGAAAAAATGTTCAAGTAATTACTTGTACAATCAAAATCATACAGGTGATAACTTTTATTATGCAATCGTACAAGTAATAGGAGTTTCCGCGAATCCAATTAGTGACGTCACAAAATCTAATTTACATATGCAAATTAGCATTTTTGGTTGGTAAAGCTGAAGAATTATTACTTTATCGCATCAGGATAGAATTTTAAATTTTTGATAACTTTTTCATTATGTGCACGATTTTGGATCTGTAAAATGCATGTTAAACATTGAGATATTCATATTTTTCTACAGATTTACTTTTTAATAAAAATAGACAAATATTTTTTCATGTGAATTTTTAAAAATGTGAAAGTTTCAAAAAATAATATGGTTTACAAAATACGCCAATTATATATATATTAAAATAAAATGATGAAAATTTTCACATCCTATAAAAGTGTAAACATTCCATAATTAAGATCAAAAAGAATAAATTCTCGCCAATTAATTGAAAATGACATTTTTATTACTAGTTCCCTAACCAGTGACCACGATTTCTTGCCAACCAAAGGTAATTTTTCAAGCTTGTGACGTCACGGCGGAAACTCCTATAACATGTATGATTTTTTCATACCATTAATAACGTGTATTAAATAATAACATGTGCACAGCATGTATATAAATATTTTTAAGAACAGCAGTCATCCACGCCATAACAGTTTAAAAATCTAAAGAAGAATGATATAAGACACACTGATGCGCGAAATCTTGAAGACCACAAATGTTGTTTTAGACAACTTTCTGCTCTTTCAGAATTTCCCTGAGGGGGGGGGG
>MJUU01006625.1:92568-137762 GCA_002080025.1 Modiolus philippinarum | reverse complement strand
AACAATGTTGGCGGCGTTGGCGACGTTGGCGACAGGGGTTGAGTTCGAACTATGTTGGCGGCGTTGGCGACAGGGGTTGTGTTCGAGCAATGTTGGCGGCGTTGGCGACATAGCGAAAGGGGCTGTTCGAAAAATGTTGGCGGCGTTGGCGAACGTTGGCGACGTTGGCGGGTATTATCCCAATCCTGGACCAAGCTCAGGAAACAGGCGGATCGAATGGTTAATCGTTCAAATACTGTTTTATGAGAAGTTGATATTGGCGTGAATGTGTTGATTCCTATCCAAAATGTTGATCGAGGGAAGGGGGATGAAGGAAGGGTATATGAACAGAAAAGGGATATCGTTTAGCTTCTTAGCATGGTATTTTACTTGGGTCATACACAAGAAATCAGTTTGAGTTGACTGATTCATTATTTTTTACTCCAACAGACATATTAGTACTGACAATTTTATATCTTTAAGATGGGCAGTAAAATCTAATTCATTGTTTGAAGGACAAGGATTTCTAAAGTGTGGAAATATTTTGCTGTTTTTTATCGATGACCTTTATACTTGTTGATATTATTTATAAATTTGACACCAGTTTTAAAATGATTACATTTCAGTTAAAATACATAGTTTTAGTAATTCCTGCAAAATTCAGTAATTACGTACAATTTCTAAACAAACCAGTTATTATACATATTTACTGAAATTTTCAGTAGTATGTATACTTCCTAATCATACACCTTTACTGTAACAGATATCTAGAAATGATGGGTATTTACTTCGCGATTATTAAAAATTTTTGGATGACACCACGGTCCTTTTGGTACAAGTAGCACAAATGTTTTAATTGAAAAAATCATTTCCTTTTTTTGAACCTTCCTTCTCTCTTTTGTCATTTTTAGTTTCTATACCTTCGATTCTAATTTTCGTTTGTAAAGTGTATCATTTTGGCATTCTGTATTCCGTGTCCAAGGTTGATCTAGTACATTTATGTTGAGAATGTTCTCTAGAATCTATATTTCTCTTTAACAGATGATGTGCTCGTGGCCAGCTATTATGGTCATCACGTGACTTTGATGACGTAACGAACTACGATTTCACTCGATAAAAAATTACAAAGAAAACACGAGAATGGTACAAATATTTCGAATTTTCTCGAAAACGGTTGTTTTTGTCTAATTTATGCTGTTATCCACGTAATCTTGAAAACCTCTTCTTTCAATTGATGCGTATCATTTCAGTTTAATTTCAGTCTAAATTACTTCCAATTTGATTTGAAATTACGGTGTTACAGACTCAATTATTCCTATTGTAGCTATGTATATTTTACGATAAAGTGTGAATACTGCAGCTACAAAAATTACAATAAAACATCTTAAATCGACATAATTTACATTTATGCACATATACAGCGGTAGATGAAAGATTACTGTAACAGAAAATCTATATAAGAACAGTTTAATTTGTAGTTCTGTTACTTCCAATTTGATTTGAAAATCGCCAAATTTCTGTGAAAAATAAAAAAATCCATGATGATGGGATAACCCGGATGTTGTATTACCATCATTTTGTAAGTTATTATCCTCATTTTTTCCCCAAACATGTTATATATCTATGTAACCTGGGACAAATATAATGTTGTATTATTCCCAGATGTAACTAATGTAGATTTTGAAATCGGTTTTGTGTATTATAATAAGGCTACCTTGGTTATATGTCACTTCTAAACCCGGGTTTAATATACTAAGCCACATCTAAATCAATCTCATATTTGTTATAAATGATTAACAATATTTAATGCACAATCTAAGATTTTAATGAACTACAAAAATGATTTATGATGCCCTCGGGCAAATTATCACCTGGTCAAGGTAAAAGGTGTGTTCTTCAGCCACTTGTATATTACATACTGTTAATTGGACAACTGTTACATCACTCTGTTCCTGATGACTCGAATTTGCATTATATGTATTAAACACAAATAGATTTAAGTGTTACCACACTATATTTTGGGAGGCGAAAATAAAACGTTTAAATTTCGCGTTTACATTTTAATTACAATTTCAATATTTTTACTGAAAAAATGCATCAATTTTTCGATTTTTTTCTATGATCATTTTTTTTATTCATTTATCTTTTTATTTATTTTTTGATAAATTTATATTTTATTTCATTTAGTATGATTATGATGTCTTGTAAAGAATTATTTTCATTTGCACTGAAAATAATCAGTATCTGCATAATCTATTGTAACGCGGTTACCTCCCTTGAAAATGACCATTATAGCTGGCCACGTTGACAATCTTGAAATTAATATTAGTACTGTTACGTCGTTCTCAATGATTTTTATGAATTTGCATAATGGAATATTAAGAAAACATGAGAATACTAAGACCTGGATATACAGTATCCACTGAAGGTGGTAGCCGATTGACTATATAGGCTGTGAAATTTATATAATTGTGAATAATTTACATGTAATTTTGCCAATGACGCAAAATTAAGAACAAAACATATATTATTATACACGTATATAGGGTCTGTAAGTCTCGTCATATGACTCACGAGAATCCACGATAAAGAGGCAATTCGAAAACGCCTCCCGCCAAAACATGACGTCAGAGGACTATGACGTTCCAATGTTTGTTCGAAACGTCATATATCTTTGTTTAAAATGTAACTTCCGGGTACAATTTTTGATCCCGGAAGTTCCAAAATTGTACGAGACTTACAGGCACTATAGCAGGGTGTTTAATTAATGTATATCACTGGACACACCTTTTAATATGATACTTCAATGAAAAAATTTTGCCAGCGCCGACCAACACTATAAAACAACACGAAGCTCCACACATCAATGATAAAAAAAATTATCAACCCTTGACTTAATGTTAGTTCATTCCAATACTTAAGCCCCTCTTACACTACACCGTATAACCCAAACGAATGCCGAACGTATAAATATAAATTATATCCGTTCGTCTCCGCTCATAAACTTTTGTCGTCCGTTCTTTATCCGGCGAATACGGTACAAGTACGGTGATGTCCGTTTTGTACGGTGAAAATTTTTGAATATGTTCAAAACTCGGAACGGACATGTCCGGTGAATGTAAGGTAGGCAACGTTATGTCCGCTTCCCATACGTTGTACAAACGTTATTCATTCGTTACATGCCCGTCTTCCATCCGTTCATGTACGGTAGATTAAATTATTGAAACGGACTTTTACCGAAGAGATAACGGATAAACCGTACGAATTCTGGATTGAGAGCGGAAACCAACCGGACATGCGCCGAATAAAACGAATTTATAAAAATATATGTTGTGCAATGTAATATATATATATATATTCTTTTATTCAAAAGCAATACAGCTTATAGAATTACAATTTATACTATAAAATATAATGCATCAGTGAACAAACAATTAAGTTACACATAGAATGTACTAATTGGAGAGTGACCACATGTAGCTTTACAGTAATAAAATCACATTATATATATATATATATCAATCTGAATTTCGAATTCTTTCGGCAAGACACAAATATTTACCAAAATTATTCAATTCTTTAGTATTTTTCACTGACATCAATTGTATCAATTTATATGTTGATGGCCTATACCAGTAATATTTTTTAATATATTTCTTCCGTATGTGGCCATATTTCTGACACCCTAATAATGATATTCATCTTCTATTTCATGATTTTCACATAACTGACACACTCTGTCTTGTCTATTCACTTGAAAAAATATACCAGTTTCTATATTTAAGTTATGAGCAGATAAACGACATTTTGTAATATAAGGCTTATATAAATAATTAACATTCTTATCTAAATAATATCGACATTTTGATGATCTATCAAAAAAACTGTTCATTTCAGTAATAAAATCATCTTTCAGTCTCTGTGTAAACTCACTTACAAATAAACCTTCATTATATACATTTTGTTGTAGCCATACATCTTGAAAACCATATTTTAGCATAATATCTCTCAATTTGCATACCCAATTTAATTTGTCATTAGTTTTTTTAATACAGTCCTCCAGCATGACTTCATAACACTGTTTTAAAATACCATTATCAGTATTTAATATTTTTATCCAATACTTTATCATTCTTTTCTATCTCTCTATATAAAGCGGGTATCTACCCAATTCTAACTTTCAAAATTCTCTTTAAAAAATTTGTTTGTATAGCTTCTACGTCATTAGCTTTATGATAACCCCATACCAGTAATTCAAAATACTAAAAAACATAGGTATCAAATAAAGATAAAAGAGTTTCATGATTATAACAATCATTATATATTTTACTACATAATGAAAAAAGTGCCTTTCTACCCTGATTTGCCAATGTTTTCTGTGTACTCGTAAAATAGCCATTGTAATTAAACAAAAGGCCTAAACTAGAAATCAGGAGGGGACTTTATAAACATAAGTGGATGATATAAATCGGATAATGGTTTTTATGAAATAAAAACGATACGCTAGGCTATGGAATAGCCTTGGATAGAAAATTGCGTGTTTGATTGACAAGGGTGTGGTGGCTCATGATGTATTTGTATACTCAAATTAATACTTGAAGTAAGCCTTTCTCGGTACTTCTTTGTAATTTCTTCTATTGGTCTGCACATGTGATAAAACAGTCACTGATTCGATCAAACCTCTATTTTGACAACAGCAACTCAAAGTAGTTTAGTGCTTTTGTTTTGTTTTTTTGTTTTTTTGTTTTTTTTTTTCATTTTGTTTTTGCATTCTCCTAGGGTAACTCTTTATTCTTCCGCAAAAGCTGCAATTCTATCTCTTTCCACCTTTCGTTCTCCATTGCCTAAGTACCCGGGCCTAAGTAACTCCACAAACTACAATCACGCTTTGTTTAACACAATTATAGTACTTGTATATTATTGATTATTGAACAATACCTCATCTTTATTTATTAACTTCTGGTTTTAAATTTAAACATTACTGTTCTTATTCTTTTTATCATATCTATATTTATTCTTTTTATCATATCTATATTTATAAATCTAGCTAAGCGAACTACAAACCTGTTCCCAATACCACCTATAGTAAATGTTTATAATACTTTTCAACTTCCACAAGGAAACAGAAAAATTAAACCCCGTCCCGTTTTATCAGGACGAAACTAGACGCCATTTTGATTTTCGAGAATCTGAAATTCCTATTGGTCAATAGTCTTCTGTGCATGCGTTCTCCTCTATACGCAAGCGTACTCCTCACTTCACCCCAAGAACTATCTATATAACTAGGCTATTCCATAGCCTAGCTAACTAGGAAACTATCTATATAGCTAGGCTATTCCATAGCCTAGCTAATAAGTAAAACTATCAACCATTCTATTTTCTCACCACCTAAAAACCATTTCTCGTCATTTTTACGATTACCTCTGCTTCTAAAAACAACAATATTTGTTTTCTTAATATTAACATATAAACCATACTCATTTGAAATTTTGTTAGCAGTATTAATCATATTTTGTAATTCGTCTATATTCTCGCTAAACAACACTGTGTCATCAGCATACATGAGTAAAAATAAATTTATATTTTTTAATTCATAAGACTGACATCCCTGAGTTAATAACTCAACTTCAATTTCATTTACATACAATGAATACAGTAAAGGTGAAAGAGATTCTCCTTGCATAAGACCCTTGTTACATGTAAAAAAGTCTGATATTTTACCTTGTGACTTAACACAACATTTTAATTTTGAATATATACATTTGATAACTTTTAATAACTTTCCGGTTATACCACATTTAAACGTGACCAAAGCTTAGAATGAACAACACTGTCAAAAGCTTTTTTGTAATCTAAAAAACAACAATATAAACGTTTACCATTTCTCAAAGATTTTGTAATTAAGGAATGCAGACAGAAGACGGCATCGGTAGTTCCAAATCCAGGGCGAAATCCAAACTGGGCATCTGTTAGAGTTTCATTAGCTTCACACCACTTGAGAAGTCTATAATTCAAGACGGATGTAAATAATTTTCCTAGATGTGACACTAGCGAAATACCTCTATAATTTCCAGGATCATTTGCTTCACCTTTTTTAAATACAGGAATAACTATACTTTTTACCCATATTTCAGGAAATTCTCCTGTTTCTAATATCTTATTGAAAAGTTTACACAACAAAGTTTTCAGCAGACTTTTACCAGTCAAAATATATTCATTAAGTATGTTATCAAATCCACACGCCTTTTCGCGTTTTAATTTTCGAATACACAAATCAAGTTCATTCTCAGTAAACGGTTGGTCGAGTTCATTAAAAATCGTACCAGGGACCTCGTTCATATCTATGTTTACATTCCCACTGGACATCAAGTTTTTGAAATGTTCTTCAAAATTGCCTAAATCAATATTACTGTTTAATTTTCTTTTACATTTTTTAAATCTTCTACAAAACTTTTTCGGATTTTTCCTCCTCAGATTTGAAAGCATATTTCCTTGCTGGTTTTTGTACTGTCATTTTAATTTATTTTCATAAAATTTATATCGCTGCTTTGCTAGATTCAATATCAGTCTGTTCTCATTCGATCTATAAATATTAAAACTGTCTAATGCACGTTGATATTCTCGATATAACGCCTGGCACTCATCATCGAACCAAGGTTAATCAACATGAAAATTATTTTTGGCTTCGTACATTTGTCACATTGTTCAAAAAACTAATTTCTCTTTTCGTGTACTTTTCAAAAATATCCTTGAGTACCAAGTTCAGACTTTCAACACATACATTAATATCATCAGTATCTTCAAAATTCAACAACAATTCATCAAATATTCGTAAGTTCGCACTTAGCTGATGCCGAATGTCGTCTTCATCATCTACATTCCATTTAAAAATATTAGACTTATACCTTTTACATTTACATTCAACATTACATTTACTTTTACTTTTTAAATTTATCTCGAAAACTATAGGAGCATGGCAGGAAAATACATTAAAAGGTTCAAGTAAAAATTTCTAACTACATTAAACATATGTGTTTCTGAAAACAATAGGTAATCTATGACACTTGTACCATTTTTATTCATAAATGTTATTTTAGCACTGTCAGTTCCATATCTACCATTACACACTCGTAAGCCTGAAGACTTACATAACTGCAAAATTCTTAGTCCAAACGAGGTAGGAGTTTTTACATCATCTGACACTCTTTTCGTTAAATTATCGTTATTGTCATAGTCAATAAACGAAATACTGTCTAACATTTCTTTGTTCAAAACATCATGTTCAATATAATCGTTCTGTAGGCCAATACGGCCATTCAGGTCACCAATAATAGCAACTGAACCTAAACTACTGTATAATTCAATATTTTCTTGCAGAACATCAAAAATATCATAGTCATATCAGAGACATATAAAACACAGAGATTAGAAACTACGCGAAATATCATATCATATCGCGGCCACTAACGGGAATTTAACAAAAAATCCCGAAAATATGTAAAAACGGAGGGTGATTACCGATATGACAATACCTTAACTACATTTTACAGGTATCAACACATTAAAAATCACTTCCAGCAAAAAGTTTTTTGATGCAACTTTGACATATCATTTGGGACTTTATATTGGACACGAAAAATGAATATTTCAAAGACCATCTTTGAATCAAGGTTAACTGACAAAAAAATCACAAAAATATGAAAAAACGAAGGGTGATTATCGAAATGACAATACCTATACTACATATTCAAGTATCAATACATAAAAAATCATTTCCAGCAAAAAGGTTTTTGATGCAACTTTGACATACCATTTGGGACTGGACACGAAAATGAATATTTCTAGACCATCTTTGAATCGAAATCACAAAAATATGTAAAAACGAAGGGTGATTATCGAAATGATAATAACTTTACTACATTTTACAAGTATCAATACATAAAAAATCATTTCCAGCAAAAAGTTTTATGAGGCAGCTCTGACATACCACGAAAATGAATTTCAAAGACCATCTTCGAGTAGAGGTTTACCAACAAAAAAATAACAGAAATGTGTAAAAACTAAGGATGATTACTGAAATGACAATACCTTTACTACATTTTACAAGTATCAACATACAAAAAACCATGTCCATCGAAAAGTTTTATGATGCAAAAAATCAGAAAGTAATCTCCATTTGTCGTCAATGTTTGAACATGCTATTCGCGCGATCTACGACGCTATTTCAACATAGTCATACTTTTCCGAATACTAACTAACTACGAATATGATTTTAAAACTCGCCGGAATAAAACAATATAAAATTTATCTGTATAATTCTCAATTTTGTAACGAAACACTTCTTTCCCGCTTCGATATTGTAAAGAAAAACAATATGGCGGATGACGTTTCTCGTTGTATCTCGTAGGATCTCGTTGCCGTTTGCTAAAAAATTCATTTACCAGCTGTTTACATGGGTTTAGCGATAACCTTCCAATCTCCGTATTTAAATGTCTCTGGTCATATTTTCTGTAAAAAATGTTTTTATCTGGAGGTACATATACGGCGCAAACATAAAAATCATTACAAACAATGCATTTATCTATTTTGAACCATGTCATGCTATCTGCACAACATTTTACTACTTCTAAGTATTGACTAAGCCATTTTCTATACAATTAAACAACACCTCCCCCATTACACTTTTCTCGGTAAATAAATTTTTTCTCATAACCTATTAATTCTAAATTTTCCGGGCATTTCACCCAACACTTCTTCAGACATATATCATACACATTAATCAAATTTACAAATTCCTGATCTGATAATTTTTTTATCAGCCCTTTTGACACATTCCAAGAACATATTTTCAGTAAATCGTTTTCACTATAATCACCCTCCGTTAAACCCTATTCCTGCTATAATTTCCCATTCACAAACAATTTATCTCCAGAAATGTAGGCTTTTTTGTTGTTTTTCCTTTCGCGAATCATGATTGGTACGAGTTTTTTACGTTTCTCCAGTATTTCCTGTGGACAATGCGCACTAATTCCATATTTACTGCCTTTCAATCTGTTTGACACACTACGAATCATTTCTCGGTCTTCAAAACTTTTAAATTTAACTACAATAGGTCTAGGATTTTTATCAGCTTTTGGTTTTCCTAATCTATACGCCTTTTCGATAGTTATTTTGTTTTTGACATCCTCTACCTTTAAAACACTTTCACAAAAGTTAAAAATTTTTTGGATACAATTTTCTTGATCTTTATTTGTTCCACCCCCCTCCTTAACCTCATTTCCATTTTGTTCAATTTGTGGCACTGAGACTTCCTCGTCCAATGAGAAAAACAGTAAATTATTCCGTAAATTTTGTGATTCAATATCAATAAGTTTATCACGTACAGCTTTATTTTCATTCCTCGTACTTTCAATCCCATTTTTAATTTGTTCAACACGTATTTTTACCTCTCTTAATTCATCATGATTACTAGACAAAAATTCGGCACTGTTTTCTAATGTATTTAACCGATCTTTACAATCCTTAATGTCTCTGTCAACATTTACAAATTTTGATCCCATTTTGTTGAGCCTCGACTCAATTTTATCTAGAGCGCCTAGTTTTGTCTCTATATTTGCCATACCTTGACATAGTTCCTTCAATGAATTTTCGATCGTGTTAGGCGAGGGTAGGGGTGGTGGAAATGACGGAAACTGTCCATATAAAGGTGGAAAACCTATGGGGGAACTGGTGAAGCCTGGACCCCCTTGTGCAGAATTGTTCATTGTGAAGTTTACGTCGTATACGCTGTTTACATTATTACTACTAATGTCTTGTTTATTGTCTTTATCGTATTGTTTACAACCTGTATGATTTGACTGACTACTATTCGATCTACACACCTTTTTCTCCAAATGACTTGATTGATTTGACGACGACGACGTATCGTGTATTACCCTTCTCACCGATCTTTGAGGATTTTTTCTCTTCTTCCTTGGCATCACACCTCATAATGATTTCACACAGTCAATAAATAATCCAATATCCAATATATTTGATCACTATGTCCAAAATTTCACAAAATTAAAAATTTTCTCCCTCGAAAAATTCAAACCGACATTTTCACTGACGCATGCGCCTCAATATGAATAATAAACAAGATAAGAATTGTAAATAGAGGCGACAATTAAAAGATTATGAGAACAAAAAAAAATACATAAAAAAATAATTAAAAAAATGAAAACAGCTAAATATCACAACAAGGGAACGGAAAGAAAGACCCATATTTTCGACCTTATGGCTTCAACTATGAAGCAAACAGACGGAAAACCAAAACGATGGCCCGACAGAAAGACAGAGACTTGGACCACTGAGGAGTAACAGAATTTATCTGGTTGCCCCATAGTTGGAGACCATTAAGCCGATAATTTGAGCCATGCTTTCTGTTCCTTTCTTTCGATTTTTAGCATGTCTTTTATTTTTTACTTTGTTTATTTGGTCTTTTTCCCTTTTGTAATGTATCCTACTTTTAATCATTCTTATGTCGCTAAAAACGAATTTACAACGATTGTTTATTATATAGTCATCCAGTGGAAGGTACTATACAGTACTTTTTTTAAGTTGCTTATTTAATTTAGTAATGGCAAGAGTTATACAGCGTTTGTATTGTAACATTATTCTGACATATACTCAACACATCAAAATCAGAAAAATGTCCGTTTTCTCGCCGTTTAAAAACGTCTCATATGTTAAGAAGCATCTGCTACTATAGAGAATGTATATAACCTTAACCCGATTCTTCACTGACATTTCCGCCTTGGGTCTTTGGTGAAGAAGGTTATCTGTAAGGGACCGGTCATTTAACTTGAAGGGGGGGTATGGTTTTTTTCTAAAAAAATATTTTGGATCTGATTTTATGTGAAAAAAATATTTTGGCTGCCAAAATGATGAAAAAAAATTTCCTCAGGGAGGCTTTCTGCCCCCAAAAAATAATGTGAATTTTGCAAAAAAATATTTTGTTGATACACGTGCGAAAAATAAATAATTTTTTTAAGTTGTTGAGTGGTAAAAACACAGGTACGATAGGTTTACACAGTGCCTATTCAATTTGTTTTTACTTGGTGTTCGTTTGGCACGCAACCGCTTTGTATCATTTTAATCATCGGCCGATTGATACGATCATTGATGTTTGTTTACATCCTGAGAAGTAAAAAAGTGGTGCTAAGATTTTTGATATTTAATGACATTTTTAGCAGAACCATGCATTGATTTGGATGTAAAAATGGAGATTATAAATAACATAACGAAAACAATAAATTACTTTCTTATAACATGTACATTTTGACAGACTTTAAATCAAATTTACACTGAAAATCACGCAAAAATCTCAGATCTTGGACTTCAATTTCTTATTCCATACAAATTTGTACTTAACAAGTTATTATTCAACATCAGCACTAAAGATGCATCTTTTACCTTTATTTTCATGTATAAAATATTATTCAAATGTCAGGCGTTCTTGTTTAATTTGACATTACTTGACACAACAAGAAGAAAATAGGATACGATCTCCGACCGATACATGAAACGATCAACAGCAGATTTAATCTAAGTGACGATACAGTCAACAGCCGTAACAAAAACGACCAAATGACAGTATTTCCATTTTATACCCATCCAAAAACGAAGTTTAGGGTAAATTGATTTCAGTTTGTGCGACTGTGAGTTTGTCCCACTGTGTGTCTAGCTATCAATCTGACGCAGGCATTGTTTTCCTCCTCCGACCATCTTCAGAATACCTGTTTACAATTATGTCAGGATAGTAAGTACCATATAAGGTAGTACACCTGATTTTTAAGATGGATTCATCAAATGTTGAAAAAAATACGTCTATTTGGAGATTTCTGTCCAGAGGTTATCTCTGACCCGACCCTACTTAAAATTTCTTTTTTTTTCAGATTTTTTTTACGAATTCTGCAAACCTTTGGACTTTTCATTTATAAAGTTTGATAATCAATGATGAGATTCAAGAAGCTAAGTATAGCCCACTCCTTTTTAACTGCAAGTCAGATTAAAACCATACTTCCAAGTTATCTTGTTTACAGGATCAAGTAATACACCTTATACTTAAAAAATTAATTAACTGATTGAAAGAGTTCTTTAAAAAATATCAGTCCCTTGTCGAGAATTTTGAAGTTTCAATCGGACTGTGATTCGAGATTCTTTTTTCACGTACTGGGATGAACATTTCTCTTCAATATATACGACCTTTCAATGGCAATTGCTGTTGAATTGCTACACATGACACTAATGGTTCGGCGCTCAATAAAACCTACAACTTCTTAAGAAGTACCTGTGCAAAGTCAGGACCATAGCGATTTACATTTTTTCTGCTGGTTTTGCACATAATTAGTCTTTCTACACTTTGAATTTCGCCTCCTGAGAATTCTGTTCGGTAATGTTGAAATTACCCTTATGAACTCATTCTAGAGGCTTGCCGAGCCGTTTATAGCTCATTTATTGATTTACAACTCCGTCATAATTTTAATTCATATTTCTACTTAAGGATATTTTTTTGGTAAAGTTTATTATAATTTAATATCGAATATAACAAAAGGAATTGGGCACAAGTTTTTCAAAGTTATGTAGTCCGTTCCCATTCATATTATTTATTACAAAACAAATTCTATATGAAAATACAAAGGAACATACAAAATTAAAGTCAATAATTGGTTTATGTTGATACAAGAAATACATGATAAAGGGTTTAAATATGAAAAGGAAAAATAAGGGAAAAAAGACTAAAAATTCAAACATCAATTCACGCATTTTGTTCACATTACCATCTAATTGCACCTCATGCTTGATTTTTTTTTCTCATTTCAGCCTTAATTCTTTTAGCAATTAAGATGCAAATGCTTTAGTCGGACCTTGCCAAAAACTCTATTTTTTATTCCTACCATGTCGTTTACTTTTTTGTTTGATGTGTGCGCTTTCCTGTAATTGGTTTAATTACTCATTGAACTCTCATTCATTTACCTAACACAATATCTGATTGTATCCAGTTCTACAGATGGTCGTTTTGACAACTTATGTATCGTCAGTGTAGATAAAGGCAAAAAAATGGGAAATCTAAACAAGAGGCTCAGAGAGCCTGTATCGTTCCCTTGGCCCCAAGAGGATCCGATATTCAATTGTTTTCATCTGTCAATGATCAAACAGTACCTCATGTACTGCATACTTGGTATTTAATAAACATGAAATACAAATGTAGAAGTTTCTCTTCTACAAGAGAAGATCACTTAACATTTTTCAAGCATTGGATCAATAGCAGGAACCTTGGAATAGGTACAAACCTGAAAGGAGTCCTTTTTACAGGGAACAATCCAAAAACTTGTGATCAAGTTTGATCCCAAATGACCAAGAAAATTCAAGGGAGAAGATTTTTTAAAGTGTTTCCATGAGCTCCAATGTTAAACTTTGTTCCCTGCTGGTGGCCATTTTGGGAATAAGTACGCGCCTGAAAACACCCTTTTATAGCCCCGATTTGCGGAAGGTACAGTACTGTACATAGTGTTCGTGATGGCCTAATGTCTGTCCTTCTTCAAAAAGGTGGTATCCTCTTCTCCTAAAGCACCCATTTGAATTTCTTTTAAATTATGCAGGAGCTTCATCACATATTGTAGATGTGAACTATGCTTTTTGTTTTCCAATAAATACTTTTATCAGATTTTTGACATGTTTTTGACTTTGCCATTGCAGCTCAGTGCAAACCATATGGTGACCACTTGGTATCCCGTACTCTCCCTTAACCACTGGTCAGAATTTCATGAAACTTGTGTAAGACCTTAGTTACATGCTATAGATTTGCACTATGTCTTTTGTTTTCCAATAATTCCGATTTTTGTCCCGCCCGCGACGAAAGTCGCGGAAAGCTAGACATATGCGTACAAATATGGCGGCGGCGTAAACTTTCATGTTCAGTTTTTGTGATTAGGTCATTTTCTCAGTAACTATAAGTGATAGGTCAATTATATTTGGTATGTAGGTTGGTCTTGAGTAGTACATGACAGTCTGCTTTATGGCTTTTGTCTGTGACCTCAATTTCAAGGTCCAATGAACATGTAAAGTTTTTGTGCTTACTTTAGTTTCTCAGCAACTATAAGTGGTAGGTCAATGATATTTGGTAAGAAGGTTGGTCTTAGGTAGTACATGACGGTCTGGCATATGGCTTTTGTGCTTGACCTCAATTTCACGGTTTAGTGAACATGTTAAGTTTTTGTGATTGTGTCAAACAGAGATTCATTGCGGGGTCTTCCAGATGCACCACTAAGCCACTTTCAGAGCTTCTTACTACTTTATTGACCGCAGTCAGAGATGGCCTGAAAACTTACTGTGATAAGGTCTACTCCACGAGCGGCGTCAATCAGATGTGGATTCTAAAAAAATTCTTAAGACTTCCTTGAACAGCTAGCCTCTAGCAGTCTTACCCATTGCCATAGCATACAAACTTTTCTACTCTTTATACTACCCTGCCACACAATGAATTGAAAACAGTAATTTCTGATTTGATACATCAATGTTTCTGAAATAAAAACGGAGAGCGCAGACATACTTATTTAGTAGTAGGGAAAGACAAAAAATATTTTGTTAAGAACCACACTGAGTCAAACAAGAAGTATACAGCGAATGACGTAATCAAGATGTTGGAATTTTTAATAGACAATATTTTTGTCGAATTTGGAGGCCGCATTTTTCAGCAGACAATTGGGATTCCCATTGGAACTAACTGCGTGCCACTTTTAGCTTACCTCTTTCTTTTCTCGTACGAGGTCAAGTTTTTACAAGGGCTAACACAGAAAAAAAAAGCATTTAGCCCAGTCCTTTAATTTCATCTTCCGCTACATAGACGATGTACTTTCTCTTAATAATCCAAAATTCAAGGAATATTTACAACAGATCTATCCCAATGAGCTTGAAATTAAAGAGACTACTGATACACCTACTTCAGCTTCGTACTTAGATCTTTTAATATACATTGACAAAGATGGACGTATGAAGTCTAAGCTATATGACAAGCGTGATGACTTTGACTTACCAATTGTGAATTTTCCCTTTCTGAGTAGCAATATACCTACCTCTCCAGCATATGGAGTGTACATTTAACAGATCATTCGTTACGGTCGGGCAATTAGTGTATATAGTGATTTTTTGAATAGAGCCAAAACACTGTCCCAAAAGCTGCTTAGTCAGGGATTTGTTCAGCCTTTGTCACTTTCATCCCTTCAGAAATTCTATGGCCGTCACCGTGACATCATTGATAGATATGACGTGTCTGTGTCCCAAATGAAAACGGAATTTTCAGCTAGATTTCACGTCTTCACGGATTTGACATCCCCGATTTTGACTCTACCCTAGACTGACTCACTGATAGTGTGACGGGTGCCACTAGTGGAGCAGGACATGCTTACCCTTCCGGAGCACCTGATGTCACTCCCGGTTATCAGGGGAGTTCACACTATGAGTGCCTTAATTCTTAATGCCGTCTTTTTTATTTCCGTCTATTGTGGCTGTCTCACGTCCTTGTTTTTCTCTGTTGCGGTTTTTGCCATGTCTTTGGACTTCGATTTTTGTAATCATCACTACCTTTGTTCCTTCGGTATTCTACTGCCGTTGTTTCATGCCAGTCTGCTTTATTGCTTTTGTCACTACCCTTATTTCACAGTCTAGTGAACATGTTAAGTTTTCTGATTTAGTCAGTTTGAGAATTCACATCAATTTTGGGTCCACACATGTTTTACAGATTTTTGCCATGACTTACACGTTGTCTTTTTTAGCGCCTTGCCAAAAGCTGATATCCACTGCTTGGAATTTTATGACTTATGGTGGAGCTTAATTACATATTTTAGATGTGCACTATTTATTTTTTTTTTCAAATGATTCCTTGTTCATGTTCTTTTTAGAAAATTCACGAAGAGGTCGAGGTGCGGCTGGGGATAAATGGCTCACAAGGCCACAGTAACTCATTAGTTTAACATGAAAGAATCTTTGAATGTTGGACAAATGCTAACCTTTGTTACCCCGCTGACACCATCTTTACATAGGGCTGAATACAAATATTTTGTTTTGCTGGTGGCCACCAAAACACTGTTATGACCAAGTTTTGCTCCAATTTGTCTAGCAGTTTCAGAGAAGATCTTTGAATGTGTTTTTCCATAAGTCCATGTTTTTTCTATAAGTCCAATGTTTATCTATTTTCCCCGCTTGCAGCCATATAAGATATAAACATAGGTTATCAACGATTACAAAGTTCGCCTCGTTATGACACGTTGTCGCAGCAACCAAATTTTACCTGTATGCTGACATACTATCAAAATTGCATGCAAATGCAAGGTTACATGAACCAACAATGTACAGTTACTGAGCTATGATATCCCATGTATACATTGATGTAAGTCATTCATGCGTAAAATGTAGGTTTAAGTGACTTAATTTTGACCTACCATCACAGATGGATTCACATGCACATGCGGGATGATCCTACCAAGTACCTGAGATCTGATACCTGACATGATCTTGAATGTAAGTCAGTCAAGCGGAAAATGTAGGTCAAAGTGACCGAATTTTGCCTGGATGCTGACCTACCATCAGAGATGCATGCACATGCAAGGTTAGATGATCCTACCATGTACAGTGACTGAGATCTGAACTCGGACGTAAACTTGATTGTAAGTCACTCAAGCGGAAAATATAGGTCAAAGTGACATAATTTTGCCTTGATGCTGACCTACCATCAGAGATGAGTGCATATGCTCAGTTAGATTATTGTACTATATATAGTAACTGAGATATGAACTAAAATGTAAATTTGAATGCAAGCCACTCAGGCGGAAAATATAGATCAGAGAGAGACCTCATTTTCTTGGAGGCTGTGGGTTTATCCAAGATGCACCTGCATGCAAAGTTCGATGACCCTGCACTGCATAGTTACTAAGATATATACCCAAATGCGGACGCGGACGAAGACGCGGACGAGGACACCGGGGGTACTCAATAGTCCCCCTCAACTTCGTTGAGGCGAGTTAAAAATAACCTTTTTGCACGGCCACCAAAGGACTAATGTGGCAAAGTTTGGGTCCAATTCCCAAAAATGGTGTCCAATTCCAATTCTAAGGGAAAAACGTTTTAAATGTTGAGTTAGCTTGTGTCAAATATTTCCCTTAAACAGCTAAAGAATGTTGTTTCCTCTACACGATTTGACTTCACTACCGGGTTTGACATGTTCAACACAGGGAGTGTCCTCCTATAAGAAGCAGGAGATGCTTATTCTACTAATGGATCAGATATCACCCATGGCTTATAAATTGGGTCTGTGCTATTCATCCGTATGTATGTCTCCATTTTTTGTTTATGTGCAATAATTATGCGATGTCTTTGTATCTTTGTGTTTCCACCTTTTTCAATGCCTTTGGATTATTCTTTTTTAGACTGATAGTTCGGTTCTTACTTACTTTGCTATGTATCACAACTTTGATTTTTGTTATGTCCACACCGTTTAAACCCACGGTATTTGTGGATATGTTGAATATGGATTTTGTACCCCGTGTATTTTTTGCCCTACAATTTTGTAAGGGAGGTCACGTCACATGATGAAAATCGAAAGTCGTTACTGAAAAGATGACGAATGCTCACTTTTCAGTCAAAATTTAAATTGTATACTAAACAAAGTCCGAAACCGTAAGTTGTATTACAGCAGCTCATCCAATCCAACAAAATTGCAGCTGTATATCTCTAAAATTTTTACAACATGAAACTATATATATACCGCTTTGGTATATATCATGCAGATTACCGTCCCTGTCTCTACCCTAAAGCACGTTTATTCTCATAAAAACTTACTTTTTCGCCCCGGGAAGGGAATAATTCAGTTGAAGAACTTTTGTCGTTCACAGTTGAGCTGCTGTCTACTTTGGATTAGACCCAGGCTTGTTTAGGTCTAGTCATGTAACACCCGTATGAATTTTAATCAGTTTCAATTGGATGTAAGATATAGATGCTCCTAAGGCATATTTTTTTACTATCACAAATCATCAATATTATATTTTTTGTAAATTAACCTTTTTTATATTTAAATAACCTTTTGAAATGCAGTTTTGTCCTCTTAGATATATCACAACACAGCCGTTGATCGTAGGTGATCTCTGCTGAGGATCGTAACATTCAATAAAATGAATCGGCCGAAGATCGTATCCTATTTTTCACATTAGTGTTGAGTAAAGTCAAATTTCACGAAAACAACAAACATATGAATACTGCAGCATATATCAAAAGAAAGGTAATAGATTCATCTTTAATGCTGATGTTAAATAATACTTTGTTAAAACCAAGTTCTGTGTAATAAGTGATTGAAGTTCATGATGTGAGTTTTTTGCAAGATTTTCAGTATAAATTTGATTCAAAGTCCTCCGAAATGTACATGATATAAGAAAATAATTTACTGTTTTCATTATGTGATTTGTAATCTTCATTTTTACACCCAAATCAATACATGTTTCTGCTTAAAATGACATTAAATATCAAAAATCTTAACACCACTTTTTCACTTCTCAGGATGTAAACAAACATCGATGATCGTATCAATCGGCCGATGATCAAAATGATACAAAGCGGTTGTACGGTGTGTATTCGTTAGCAATCCGTTTAATTCGGTACTCGTCCGGTATGTTGCCGTTATAAATGCGTTTTATTTGGTGCTCGTCCAGTAGGGTTCCGGGGTGAGTTCGATGCGAGTTCGGTTTATGCGGTGCCATTACTGTGTATGTACGGTTTTCCTACTGTTTTCCTCCGGTTTTTGTGCGTTTTCATTGTAATTCGCGAACGAGCAAAAATAATAATACAGTACAAAAATGATTTTCATCCGTTCCTCATACATTTGTGTTATACGTTGTAGTGTAAGAGCGGCTTTATATAGTAATACTTTGATACTTAAGTATTAGGCTACATTACAAAAGGGAAAAAGACCAAATAAACAAAGTAAAAAATAAAAGACATGCTAAAAATCGGAAGAAAGGAACAGAAAGCATGGCTCAAATTATCGACTTAATGGTCTCCAACTGTGGGGCAACCAGATGAATTCTGTTACTCTTCAGTGGTCCAAGTTTCTGTCTTTCTGTCGGGGCCATCGTTTTGGTTTTCCGTTTGTTTGCTTCATAGTTGAAGCCATAAGGTCGAAAATATGGGTCTTTTTTTCTGGTCCCTTGTTGTGATATTTAGCCGTTTTCATTTTTTTTATTATTTTTTGTGTATTTTGTTTTGTTCTCATAATCTTTTAATTGTGGCCTATATTTACGATTCTTTTTTTGTTTATTACATTGCACAACATATATTTTTGTAAATTCGTTTTATTCGGTGATGTCCGGTTGGTATCCGCTCTCAATCTAGAATTCGCACGGTTTATC
Organism: Modiolus philippinarum; assembly: GCA_002080025.1. Classification (NCBI taxonomy): domain Eukaryota; kingdom Metazoa; phylum Mollusca; class Bivalvia; order Mytilida; family Modiolidae; genus Modiolus; species Modiolus philippinarum. The sequence continues at coordinate 118,347 of MJUU01006625.1, read as the reverse complement.
CGTTATCTCTTCGGTAAAAGTCCGTTTCAATAATTTAATCTACCGTACATGAACGGATGCAAGACGGGCATGTAACGAATGAATAACGTTTGTACAACGTATGGGAAGCGGACATAACGTAAGCATACCGTACATTCACCGGACATTTTGTGCGGTACATGTCCGTTCCGAGTTTTGAACATATTCAAAAATTTTCACCGTACAAAACGGACATCACCGTATTTGTACCGTATTCGCCGGATAAAGAACGGACGACAAACGTGTATGAACGGAGACGAACGGATATAATTTATTTTTATTCGTTCGGCGTTCGTTTGGGTTATACGGTGTAGTGTAAGAGAGGCTTTATATGTGACCAGTTACCTTGGACCATAAGAAACAAAAGGGATGTTTTATAAACATTTTTCAAAACATCTTTTGCCAAACCATGAATTTCATGTTTATTTCAAATGAATTATTGGTTTAATGAATAAAATACTTTTTCAAAATGTAATTACTAGTAAAAAATAAAGGAGTGTCTTCTTTCATTGTTTATCAATAATGATTGTAAGAACTAAGAATAATTGATTTTATTTTTATTGCAACTGCTGCCGATCTGGTATTAATTGTCTGTAATTCTATTATTTTTCACTTCATAAAATACACTTAGCGCCTTTTCAAAACTGATTCCTTTTCAAAACTGTTTTCTTTTAGTGCACATGTATAAATTTCCCGACACCACGTCTATTCATTTTTCCTCACGTTCTCACAAATTTATTGTCTTTTTATTTGGTTGTTTTTTTTTCAAACCCCGGACATGGTACCCTTGTCTGTTTTCAACCAATGTGTGCAGCCTTCGTTAAGATCTTTACAAGACTTTGATATCGTCTCTAATTAACAATCACCTGTGTCTTACCTATTATTACATTTCATGCATATTCATTTAAATTCCGTCGAAAAAACAAAGAAACAAAGACAAAACATGAGCATGGCACAGAAAGAAAATGAAGACACGCACATATACAAAAATGAACAACACGGACCCAATAAAAAACATGGGTGAGATGAGGTGCATCGGTAGAGTAAGCATCTCCTGCTTCTTATAAGACATCCGCCATGTTGAACATGTCAACTCCGGTAGTAAAGTCAAATCCGGTAGAGGAAAACCAAACTTTAGTGGCAAAGAAAAAGATCTTTTGTAATCTGGGAAACATATATCCCATAGCGGTCCACAAGATCGTGACTTCTGTAGTGATGACCTCAAATTATGGGCAACATACCCTTGCTTAAGTAGCCTATTAGTAAGCAACCGAGCTCTATCAAGATAGTCCTCGGGTACGATTTTAATGGTTCTCGGCAAGTCTCGTGTTAGAAATATTGATATCTTACCCTTAGATGTCTGAATTTACTCGATCTTGCATTTTCACATTGTAAGATTATATAACTTTTCTCAAATGTTATTTCAAATATAATGTTTCATGGCATGGCACCTGCATCTTCAGGGGTGTCTAAGGATAATTGACTTTTAATGAATAAGTTTGGCCTTTCACCTTGGACTTTATCATTGGATGAATATGAAAACGAAAAAAATGAAAGGAGAATTTGCGAGTATTGGCAAGGTCTACGTTTCCAAATTTATTGGAAAATCAGTTATGGGTTATTGTACACCAAAAAAATGTTATCTGATTTTGTATCTTTAGTGTAAAAACTACACAAAAAGTTTTTTGCTGAAGAAAACAAATGCAACAAGAAGTCAAGATCTGTAAGAAAAAACCTTTGACTTTGCAATTGTATTTTTGGATTGGATATTAACCAAATCAAGGAGACACAAGACATCATGACAATCAATAGAAGAATAAAACACAAGGTCCATGAAGATCTCTCAATCAATATGAGCAGTTGAAGTACTACACACTTCTTTTGCCTTGTTATTGTGGATAATGTCGATCTATTTTGGTAAACCACACTGAAAGTGTGATGGGTGCTGTATACAGAGCAGGACATGCTTACCCTTTCGGAGCACTTGATGTCACTCTGTTTTTTTTAAGAGTGCACACTGTTAGTGCTTTTTTTTGTGGGCATGTAGTGTCCTTGGTCTTCCGTTTTCTGGTGTTCTTGCTTTTGCCTTGTCTCTGGACTTTGGTCTATGTAATCTTCTGTTTTATTCCTTCGGTATTCTACTTTCGTTATTTTATAAGACCCCACACACACACACACACACACACACACGCACACAAGCTTACCTTTTTGTGCTTTATTGACATTTTGTTGTTACACATCTTCTTATCTCTTTTACTGCATTTATTTTCATAATTATCAATTCAAAAAAGTTCAACCATGTATATATATTAAGTAACACCTTTTTTTAATTTTGTATTTAATTTAATTTTGTTTTATTTATTTTTTATTGTTATTAATACATTATTTAATTTTTTATAAAAGTTTTCTATGTAAGTTAAACCCAAATCTGTCAAAGAACAAAGTGAAAATTCTGTTTTGACAGTTCAACAACGTATTTAATAAGTGACACATAACTTGAATTACATCACGGAAAATGAAAATATCGATGCTCACGATAATGATGATAGATATGGAGAGCAAAATAATTCTTAAACTCATTATTTTTTCAATCGTTTATGTACATTATTTGCTGTTTAGGCAAGGTTATTTATTATCTTCAACAGTTCGAGAAGCCGCGTTATCGATTTTTGTTGAAATGGTACATTTGGAGGAGGATAGACTTCTTATTTCTATGATTTCGACACCTGATGTTGAGGTACTTGCACAGAATGCTTTGTGAAATCCTTCTTTGAAATGACTGTTTGTCAGATAGTATATAAAACAATTAAACGAAGGGTGGCAGTGTGCAAAAACTGTGATCCAGAGATGTACCTGGTGTGGAAATGTATCTTCAACATCAGCAACCAGGAGTACTGCAAACGGAATCCAACACACCGAAAATATTGTGTATACGATAAATATAGTCCTGGCTAATTTAACGCTGTGATTTTTATTATTTGTTGCATTGGTCTTGTTGAACACCTGTTTTCGCTTATGATGTACATAGTACAATAAACTGCAATATGAAATACCTACTACAAGAAGTGGTATCCATACCAGGCCAACAGAGAATACAACAGTATAACTATATGTTGATTTCCTATCCCATATACATTGTAGACTTTTGTCATCAAAGCCGTGATCTCCTATTCCTGCAGCATTGAGTAGAACAAACAGTACGCCGACACAGTAGAGTAAAATACACATTCCTATACATGTATAACGATTACAAAGCTTTGTGTAATATGAATTGTGACGGATATAAATGTATCTGTTGAAGCTCAGGAGTGCTATGGATCCTAGAGATGATATACATGAGATCGTACATAACATACCAATTATCTGACATAGTACTGGATACTGGTCAAAATATTGTCTGCCTTCAACTTTACCTGAAAAGATTAAATAAAAAAACTGTGTTATAGTACAATTTTTTCACATTCATTATAATATATGTGTTTCGCTACCCATAAAACCGGTTTAAAACACGATTTCTTTGGAAATACCTGTACCAAGTCAGGACCATTGCGGTCGACAATTTTGCCGGTGGTTTCAACCTGATTTGTCTCTTTGTCTCATAAACTTCGGCTCTTGACCACTCTTTTCGGTATTTTGTTAGTGCCCCCATCTCATACTGTAAAATAACTGATTTTTTAGATATGTATATCAACAACCGTGCTTAGATGTATTTAGTCATAAAAATTATTGCAGTTGGAGTGAACATATGTGTTGTGGTCTCATGTACATTTACTCCATATCCTTTCGTAAAATAACATTTTTTGTAGGCAAACTTCAGTTTTCTGAGGACAAAGAATTTTTACACTCAATCTTTTCTTGTTAGGAAAAAAGTGAACATCGTTGTTTTGAATTATAACTTGGCTACGGTTTTATTCTTTTGGCGAGTATGAATAGAAAATAGAAATAATTCGAACCAACTAAGTATTTTGGTACACGAGTTAAGGTTAGGTTCGTAATTATTGATTTCTTTATAAAGGTAATCTTTTTCCCGTTTGATATCGAAATCAAATCAACTAGTAGAGAATAGAAAAAAAAATTACTTAATATCTGAATTTTTTTTATGTAAATCATTGTCATACCTTTTTGAAAATCGTCATGGGGGTTTTGCTGCGTTTCAAAAACTCCTTATTACTTGGCTATAGGGGGTCTTATGGTATGCTTTTGGACACGGGTTATGTATTCCGGTATATACATGAAATCATTATGCTAAACTCCTCACAGGAAGGGATCTTGATGAGGGTACATAACTTAATTTGTCAGTTGGTAATGGGTCTGGAGCTGGCATGTCAGTTAACTGCTAGTAGTCTCTTGTGATTTCATGTTTATGTCCGTATATTTAGTTCTTTCAGTTTCATTTTTCACAATTGACTCAGTCCTGTTGCCTACTGAATTTTACTATTGTTACGATTGTTTTTTTTTTTTATTTATCACATTGGCTATAGGGGAAAGGTTTGGATCCAATAAAACTAGTTTAACCCGCCGCAGCAGGTTTGCGCTTGTCCTAAGTCAGTAAATTTATTAAGCCTTTGTGTGTCTTGTCTGTTTTCTAGTTAGTTCACTTTATTTATGTCTATGGGGGTCTAGGATGATGTTTATTTCGCTGAACTTGATTACTCTTTATTTAGGGGCCAACTCCGACCTGCCGTTGGGTGTGGGGTTTCCTCGCCGTTCATTGAAGATCTTATGGTGGCTTTGAGTTGTTATTACTCCCCTTTGGGTCGTTGTCTCTTTGACACATTCCCCGTTTCCCTTCTGTTTCCTATTTTGTTGTTTATGGTGTTCTAATGTGTTTAATCATTACATTCAACTCTTTGTTAGTTGTTTGTCTTTTATTTGGAATTTCAACTTTTGATTTTTGGAGCCTCCATGAGGGTTCCCCCCAAAACCCCCAGAAAGCCCCCCTCCCCCACCCCCAGAAAGCGGGAAGGTTGACAGTAATGATCACTATGCTTCTGAAATAAACGTTTTTTCCAAATGGGAATCGAAAATTAAAAATTCGTAATTTTACGTCAATTTTGATCTCTATCAGTTTCCAAACATCTTTGAGCTTATAGTCTTCCAAATGTTTAGATTTTATCTGCACTGAAGAGACATAAGTTGTTGAAATGCGCATATACAGAAACTCAATTTACAGTGACTTCGGTATTTAGTTATTTGTAACCACTGGGTCGATGCCTCTGCTGGTTGACTGAAAGTTCACCAGCCCAGTAGTACCTCGGTGCTGACCCGAAAGCCAATTCTATTTTGAACCTTACAATATCTTAATTATTCTAATTTTGTTTTAAAACTAAGGATTAACCTCTCATCAACAGCAATACAATCAAATAAAATGGAAATCCAAAAGTCAAAAGTAGTAAAAGAAAAAGAAGTACTGATTACCATTGCATAAGTTGCCGAAATGACCATAAAAAATTATGCAGAATCTAAGTTCATGGTAACTTCGGTATTTTGTTATTTGTTATAATGATCTGTTTTAAAAAGACTTTAAATTAGTAAAACAAGCTTGTAGATTTACATTTGCAATTGAAGAGTTTTATATTTTGGCACTTGAACAGTATATGCATTTTTCAAGACCTTATATTTGATACTTCAAAATTCGTTACCATCTTAAATAGACTGATTTTTTTTTTTAAGAAATATAAATGTTTAATTTTGATCTACAAAGATTTAAATATTTTCTAAAAATGATCCAAACATTTTTTTTTCTATTAAAATCCTCCTCAATATTGGCCGGCTGTGTGGCAGATGCCATGCATGCAAGGAGTACATGATGGTTGCCCATCTGAACGCCTGATGATGCTTTTATGTTGTTCGCGGGTTCTGGTGCTTTGTTTTTTTGGGGTTTTTTTTTTTTTTTGGCGTTCTTGTTCATTTTGTCTGTTTGTATTGTCTTTGTCGTGCTGTCTCCGTTCTTGTTGAATATTAGTTGCCGTGTTTTTGGATAATGATTTTGGAGTTCTCCCTTTCATCTTTTCTGCATCGGTATTCATTTGCCTTTGTATTATATTGAAAGGATATCGAGTAATGAACATGAGACAAAGCAACCTTAAAAATGTTAAAACCAAGCAATATTACAATGCTTGTATTGTTGTTCTTCGTCTGTAAGTTACAAGAAGGCTTTTAACAATAAGCTTTGTTCATACTTAATAGTAAGTTTAAGAGCGGATTTCATTGCTAGATGTTGAACAATGCTATAATGTTTCTTATTACATACGGCTCTGGGATCGTCCTCAAGCATAAAATTAACTTGCAAAGTGTTCTAACAACCGCTGTTATCCGTTGCCTAACAAAAAACTATTAGAAAACAATCACAACATATAAACAACAACAGAGCACTAAGGTCTTTATTATTGTATAATGATAATTAAACTTCATAAACCTAAACTTTTTTATGCAAATATAAATAATATGTGCATTATACCTTTTTCTTTATACAAAATATTCTTTAAGTATATACTATACATCTACAAATGTGTTAAATTTTTGTATTGGCTTATAAAAGTATTACAGCATACAAAAAATACCGGAGTTGCATAAAGAAACAGTAAATTTCGTTATGCCGTACACGTGTTTCAAGGAGTAACCTCTCATCAGCAGCATTAAAATCAAATAATATGGAAAGCCACAATCGATCACAATCCAAAAGTTGTAACAAAAGAAGTACTCATTATCTAATAAATCGAAACAGAAAGCCAAATTCAGTACCTAGGACATCTACCGAGTGTCATACCCGGAATGAAGCTTTGGTGTTTCCAAGGGGTTAAAATTTTGATAAAAACAGTAAATTTCTATAACACGCATGGTAAAATTTTCATGTCAGACAAGTCCGACTATTGGGCTGGTGAATATTATTTCTCACGAACGGCTTTTGCACAATCGGAAAAAAGTATTACTTTTTTATTGACAATTAATATAATTCAGTTTGTCAAGTTTGTCAACAAAAACGCGTGGCAACACAAAATACACCAAGAGGAGTCATCGTCTTGAATCTACAATGAGGTATGAGCAATATTCATTGATTAAGGACAGATCGTGTCTTCAAGTACATCGGCAAACAAATACCGAAACCAAAAAGGAGAATATTGGGAAATTTCTAAATTCAAATATAGAACAAGAGTCTCTCAAGAGCCTTTATCGCTCACCAGGGCCATGGCTGACACAACAAGTAAAAATAATCCCAACGTTTAAGGGTCTCATTTTCAAGTTTGATGATAGACTTTGGTTCCAATTGGCCTAGTATTTTCAGAGGAGATCTTTGAATAATTTCCCATGGGGTCCAAGGTTAAACAATGTTCCCAGCTGACTGCCATCTTGGATGCTATGCGGACATGCCGGACATATTTTATGAAGGGAACCAAGTAAGGACCATTGTGTTAAGTATGATTGCAATTGACCGTGTACTTTCAGAGGAGAATAAGCTTTGAATATGTTTCCCTATAGGGTCTTATGTAAAAACCACGTACCTCACTGGTGGCCATCTTGGATATGATGTTGACTTGCCCAACACATTTTTTAAAAGGGGCCACCCAAGGACTATTGTGACCAAGTTTTGTTTCAATTGCCGCAGTGGTTTCAAAGAAGAAGATCTTTGAATGCATTCCCTATGGTCCAATGTTAAAACCGTGTTCCCCACTGGCGGCCATCTTGGATGGCGTGTTGACTTGCCGGACATATTTTTTAAAGGGAACCAACTAAGGACTATTGTGACCAAGTTTGGTTCAAATTTGCTTAGTGGTTTCAGAGGAGAAGATATTTGAAAGAAATATTTACAACGGACATACCACAGAGACATTGATCCCGCCATGGCATAGACAGGTCATCATAAAGTCAATGCACACTATAATGCCTACCTGCTATGTATTACTTTAATACAAGTTGATATTAGCAATAAATACAGTATGAAATAATATACATTTATATACAAAAATTATTAAAATGTGAAATAAGTAAAGATCAATGAAGTATTTTTGCAAAAAATTGGTACTTTTTGTTCAAAAACACTATTTTGCTCTTGATTATGTAACAAATAATTGTTTTAATAAAGTGATAGAAGGGAATTTCTCTGAAACTTAAAAGAGAAAAGTAAACCAAAGAAGATTTGAAAACAGAATTTAAAGGGAAATAATCCATTACCATATATGGCATTTTTTTTTTTTTTTTTTTTTTTTTTTTGATGATGAAAAACAGTCAATAACTTCTACACAGGCATTCGGATTTTTCTTCAAAATTTCAGAGCTCCTGATATGCTGAACATTTTTCCAATGAACACTCCACCTCTATCTGTTACAGTTTTTGATATAAAATATAAAAATGCATGAATTTTGAAAAATTTACGGGAAAAGGGCTATAACTCAGAGACGGGTTTTCAGATTTTCTTCAAAATTGTAGACCAGATAGATCTTGGCTTTCTGGACAATTTTACTTATGTCAGATTTTTGATATCTGAAACGGTTTTTGAGTTATTTGCCAAAAACAGCAATTTACCCCCTATGTTCTATTTTTAGTAACAGCAGCCATGTTGTTTGGTCCTCGGACTAACCGAACACATTATTAAACTACATACCCTGATGATGGCCCAGACTAAGTTTGGATTAAATTGGCCGAGTGGTTTCAGAGGAGATTTTTGAAGAAAAGTTTACGACGGACGGACGGACGGATGCCAAATGGTGGCAAAAGCTCACCCTTGCATAGCCAGGTGAGTTAAAAACAGACCATTCATATTTAACACAAATTGAGATAATCTTACTTAAACAAAACAAATTAACCAAAAAAATGAACAAGAATGCCACTAAGCTAAAGTAGTAGCAAATTGGTATTGTCCGGTGCTCTGGATGAAAGACAGCAACAAAAATTGATTGGTTTTATTTGTTCTCAATTGCATTTACTCTAGTCCTGTTCATTATTGACCAAAATGTTCCCAAAGTTTGACTGGAGATATTTTCGATGAATGAAAAATAAAGTTTCCACACTATTCTTACTTCTGACTTTGAAGAAAAATTGTAACTTGTACTTGTATCAGCGAAATATATCAGCAATTCGCCATAGGTTGTTCTTTTCTTGCAATAAAAACGTCAAAATGTTTCAATGTGTATTTCTATGATTTCTATAATCAAATTAAAAAATAGCATCTTTTAATTCTCAGTCTTTTTTACTTTCTATGTAGTTGTAAGATCAAATCTTATTTTTATTCCTTCCGTGGGGTGACAGTGTTTTCCAACAGAGCATGATCCATTTGATGTGCTTGCCGGTAAATTACTGGCGAGATTACATCACCTACATTCCAAATAAAGTTATGTCTTATTCTTTTCCTTTTTGAGATGGTGTTCTAAGAGTTAGTAGTCTATCTGTTATTAGAAGGAAGATGACAGAAAACTCTTTCAATGGCCAAAAATTACAATTACATGCCACAATTCACCAAGGAATCGCACAACAAAAATAATAAAAAGACAAACGTAGAAAACGATAGGAACTTGGAATAGCCGGACACAAGCACGAGCTAGTGGTAGTATTAAATCGGTTTATGTTAACCAATCCCCCCTTTTCCTCTAAAAGTATAAAAACTAGTGGCTCTCAAGAGCCTGTATAGCTCACCTGGTCCATGACTGGCATAAACTGCAGCCCAAATTAACCCAATGTTAAAGTGTCTCATTTTCTACAAGTTTCAAAGGAGAAAATCTTTGAACGTGTTTTCCCATAGGGTCCAATGTTAAACAACGGTCCCTGCTGGTGGCCATCTTGGATGAGGTGCAGACTTGTCAGACACAATTTTTTAAGACCATTAAAGGCCTATTGTGACCAAGTTGTGATTCCAACTGACCAAGTAGTTTCAGAGAAGAATGTCTTTGAATGTGTTTTTCCCGTGGGGTCCAATGTTAAATTATGTCCCCCGCTGGCGGCCATCTTGGAATACATGTGGACTTACCAGAAACATTCTTCTATAGGTACCGACAATGGACAGTTGTCACCCAGTATAATTCCAATCGGGCAAGTAAATTCAGCAGTTTCCATGGTAATTTAAAGCCATACTATCCATTACAACCCATTTCAGACCATCATTCAAAAAAAAATTTGGGCAGGGGTTCCCCTTATAATTCAGATAATACATATTGCTGAAATCAAAACATTCAAAGTCCCCCTTTCCATAAAAACATTTTGCAGGGGTTCCCCTTTATAATCTAGTTTAAACATATTTCTTATATTGTGAAGAAACACATAGCTACATCAATATCTATTTGGAACGAAAAATTTTCAACATCAGTTTTTGAAGTCGCAACATCAATATCTATTTGGAAACTAAATTTCATTGAAATCTGACAGTGTTGAATCTTCCCGCCTTTTAAGGCGGCCATTTTGAAAATGGCATTCAACGAACAATTTTTAACGTCGGTTTTGAAGTCGCAACATCAATACCTATTTGGAAACCAAATTTCATTGAAATCGGACAACGTTGAATTTTCCCGCCTTTCATGACGGTCATTTTGAAAATGGCGGTCAATTTTCAACACTGGTTTTGAAGTCGCAACATCAATATCTATTTGGATTTGCGGGTAGATCTTACCATGCTGATCACTTTTACACGATGTCAGATTTTTGATATCTGTAACAGTTTTCGAGTTATTTGCCAAAAACAGCAATTTACCCCTATGTGCTATTTTTAGTAACGGCAGCCATGTTGTTTGGTCCTCGGACTCATCGGATACAATTTTGAGACAGGATACCCTGGTGATGATTCAGGCCAAGTTTGGTTAAAATTGGTTCAGTGGTTTCAGAGGAGAAGATTTTTGAAAAAGTTTACGACGGACGGACGGACGACGGACGCCAAGTGATGGCAATAGCTCACATGACCCTTCGGGTCAGGTGAGCTAAAAAAGGTACAGATAAAACCCAATATAGTTGGACAACAAACTCCAGACCTCAATCTTGAGAAGGAAAAAATAAGATAAGACGTAATTTAGAAAGATGGGTCAACGAGTGCTTGCTGAAAAACTGCCGGCTAGCTTAAGGACCCCAGTCTTCATGTTAAACACTGTCGCACTACGAAAGAAAATTCGAACGCCAAACTTCCCGAAGGGTTTGGTAAAGAATCATCACAGATATCAGTAGACATCGGTAGTATCAGTGTGAGAGGCCAGTATACCTGTAAAATCTTCGGGTCATTGGATCCCAAAGTCAATTTAACGGAATCATGCAGAATATCCTTTCAATAATCCCTATTACGTAAAGAATTTAAGTTACGTCCCAGTTCGTCTAAATTTATTATAAGATTTTGACATTTTTAACAACATTCCCGTTAACACGAGGGTGAGAAATGACCTAAGTAATGAAATGCTTACGAGTTACTCTATATTTAGATATCAAATGTTCATATCTTCTGTAAAACTTCTTAAATTTGTTTAATAATTTATGAATTATGTAACATGGTTTTAAATATTTGGCTGCGATATTAAGGTTACGGTCATTAAAGTTGTTTAGAGTAGAACAGACGCATGGGAATCGTACTAGTTGAGATATACTAGTATATACCCCGAATGATGGAAACACCAACCTATGTTTAGTGTATTCGTATATTTTCTATATGTATGTTTCTGAAACGGGATAGAAGAGGGGAGATTTGAGTACCTATGAACGAGTTAAGCATAACCGCTAGCTTACCAAGTCTGGCTATCCCGGGTTTCTATCGTTGTATACGTTTTTCTGTGTATATCTTGAGCAGTTCCCTAATAGAATGTGCCTTGTGATTGTGATTTTCGGCCATTGTAAGAGTTTCTGTCATTTTTTTATTAGAATACATGTTTCTTTATGTAATCTCAGTAATGCACAGATAGAAACTAAGAAATGTATCAAAATGTCAACGCCTTTTGTTTTACTTTTAATACACACTTACAGACAATAGATCTACTAAAAGACATACAGAAAAAAAATCGATTTAAAATTGATTTCAAGTACATCTTACTAGGGATATTGAATAGTAAGTGAAAACCGAACCGTCAGTAAAATATTACAACATCGGAAACAACAATAAACAAAGACATCACAAAAGTACGACACACAAAAGAAAAATGGAGACAACCATTGTAGGTCTGAAAACAATAAGGCAAAATAACCTGTCTAATGACATGCATTATGCTCAATTCCGTCCTTACAGAACACAATGGTTGTCTTTGGCGATCCCGTAAAAACAAACCGTGAGACCCTGAGAAAAATAGCTTGAAATCCTTAACATTTATGAGCATATCCAATTCAGAAGGTTTAGACTTGACTGTTAAAATAATATTAAATTTCATTTATTTTGTTTTTCAGCAATGTACCAAATGTTGCACAAGCACAATCGTCTGACTTCTCGGGAAATAATAGATTTGCCCTTACTTAATTTAAATCGTAGAAATTAGATAGAGAAGTAAAATACAAAAGATACCGTAAAATTTGTTTTTGTACGTTGTCATTTCGACAACTTTTAAGTCTCTTCAGTGGAGATAGAATCAAAACACCTAGAAGACCCCGAACCCAATAGATGCATAACAGCTAATTGAAAACGAATGACCAATAGGTTGAAAATGAACAGCCAGAGCTTTGCAATTGGGGGGGGGGGGGTAATCTTTCTTTATTTCAGATATTGGAAAATTTTAAATAAAATCGTTTTCGAACCATTATCAAAGTATTGGGCTCGGTACCGTAGGCTGGTGAATAGCCTCGGGAACTATCAGTACACCAGAAGAGATATCGAACTGTGGAAATAAAAAACTAAAATACCAAAGTTACTCTAAATTTTAGAAATACATTTTTAGCAATCTACTCTAACCAATAGAAAAGTCAATATTGAGAAGATTTTGGGAGTATTTTTTTTCTATTCGACAACCTTAATGCAATCTGATAACAAAACTGAGATAGGAAAATATTGAAAATTTACGTAAAACAAATAAACTTACCAACAATACTCACAGGATCAGCTATCGCTGTAACATAAAGGTCAGAAACAGCTAGGTTGACGATAAAGATGGACTGATTTTGTTTCAGTTCTTTGGTCTTTGATACAACTATCAAAATGATAATGTTTCCGATAGTCCCAAGTAAAGAGACTAAAGCTAATAAGATAATACATGAAATTGCTATACCTGGCGCTTCCCCGATAAAGTCATAATTCTCAAAATATACATCGTTAAATCTTGAGATGTTGTCACTACTATTTTCACTCATATCTTTCCAAAGAAAGTTTTAATTTAATCATAAAATGAAAATAAAATAAAAGTGTCCATTAGTTTGAATCCGTAAAGAGCAACTAATGATATAGTGACTTATTGCCCATTGTAACGAGCAAATGATGTAGTCAATATCTCTTTAATCCTCTGTCATCACCCACGTGTTAATTAAATTATCATATAGACATGGATTATAAGATAAAATGGAATGATTAACGGAAATGTCCTTTTGAATTATCATCACGATCATGTAGAAAATCTAGAATTTTCCTTAACAATGTGATGCTAACAGCAATAATCAAATGAACATTACCCATATTTGTTACAATGAACGGGTGTTAGAAGTGCACTTATTTATGAAGTATATGTATAATCTTTTCAACATTTCAAAGATTTTAGAGAGATAATCTGAATCAAAGAATATCAATATTCAATAAATGTAAACTATGAAGACTTCTGTCTTGTCAATCGGAATTTAACAAATATGTGTATTTTAACAAAAATACCAAATATGTAGTGCTTGTGGCAATATGTTGTTTCTAGAGGGTACCCCTGGGTAAAAGAAATATGGTCTAGTATCTCTGGCTTGTATGGAATGCTCCCTTCTAACAGAGATGACTCTAAGGGGTCCATATGAAGATAATTATGATCCAGTATTCCAGGCATCGTAAGTGTTTCCTGTTATCTTTCCTCCATTAATCTTTCCAAATTTTTGAGTGGTGTGGGATAAATGGCTACGAGGCTAAATGTCGCCCTGATTTTCCAGTGCCAGAAAGAAATTCCCCGTTGTATGCCATTTTTATGCCTCCTGTTGATTTGTATTGACAAAGTTGTTCTTGTCTCGATTAGCTAAAATAATGTTGAGTAGATTTTAAACAGCATTCAATTAACCAACCAACATGTTATAGAATATCACAATGTACAAATGGGGACTAAATAGATTGTGTAACAACATATGTCAAATAGATCGAAGAAGTTTATGGATAGTTGAAATTGTCTTAGTCCTAACATACAGTAAAATTTTCAAATCTATCAAGTACCTACAACTGAAATGTCCAATGAAAGAAAACTTAGAAATCAACAATGAAGGGATATGGAGTAAATACAAATGAGACAAAGCCCTGCAAATACATGATAAAACTAAGCAATCGAAGAACGTTTTTATTGTTGTTCTTCCTTTTGAAGTCGCCATGAAGTCTTCAGCAATGAGCTGTACTCATACCTCAGAGCAAGTTCAATAGCGCTGGTTTGAGTGGAATTCATTGCTAGATGTCAACCAACGCTACATCCATGCTTTTTTACCCGTTGATCCTTCGATGCGGGATCTCCAACAAACATAAACTTAACTGGAAAAGTGTTCTTACAATCGCTGTCATCCATTGTCTGACCAAAAAGACTAATAGAAGACGACCACAACATTTCAACAACCACAGGGCACTCATCGAGCAAAACTGTTTTGTAAGTTATTATAACATTAAATAAACGTTGTGGTCTACAGTTTTCCTTAAAATTTCCACCTGTCTTTTTGACTCTTGGACTTTGACTCTTGCAAATTCTATTCAGCAACTTTGTTATAACCAACATTGTCCATAGCAATACCTTATACCAATTACGGTATCATTGTACAGTATTAAGTTTGAAAATAAGTTTAAATAAATATAAAAGTTTTTGTCAATTCATTATTCGTAACTAACCATTTAACGTTTTCTCATTATTAATCTTTTTTCTGAATAATCATATCACATTTGGCAACCTTAACTCTGTTTACATCCAAATTCTCTTCTTTCTGTCGGAGAATTACTTAGTGCTACACCGATCAAACTGATCTAAATTACCACCTTTAGTTTGTTTAATTTTTATGGTAGGGAAAAGACTAAAAATGGAAGTAAAATCAAGATTACCAAATTTTTAAAAAAGGGACATTTGAAGTAAAACACTGAAATGGTTTGAGTCTTAAAATTTTTCACCGATATATTATTGCAGTCTGAAAAATGAGAAAAAGACTCACTGTAAGATTTTTTATCTTTAGATCAAACATGGGTTTTTAAGTAAGTGAGAACCGAACCTTCAGTCAAAAGAACGAACAATCCATGGAAAACGGCAGCATCGGAAAACATTAAGAAAAAAGGACACCACATGAGTACAGGACAAAAAAGAAAAATGAAGACACACATACAGTTGGAAAACACGGACCCAATAAAAACCATGGGTGAGATCAGGTGTACCAGTAGAGTAAACATCTCGTGCTTCTTATAGGACACCTGCCGTGTTGTAATCCGGGAAATAGATTTGCTATTATCTAAATTTATGTGAATTCTAAATTCTAAGGTTTAACTCCCTCCATCGTAGCTTTGTCCTTAGCTATACTTTATGTTACTGATTATTCGGATTTCGTTTGGTTTCATGCATCTTACACAGTTTTGAAATTATGGATTTCCTACGTCTGGGTTCTAGTGCTGCTGATGAGTAATTAATTTCCGAAATGGCCATACAGCTCATTTAAATCATTGGAGTTGGAGTTAACATACGGTATGTGTTATGGTCTCATTTTCATTTACTCCATTTCATTTCGTAAAATATTTAATACAGGACTTTGTCTTTTAATGCAGTGTGGAGTTGGTAAAACAAATCCCCGTGTTAGAGATGTATGCTGTTTATTTTTCTTAAATATGATGTCCTTGTGCATGAGATAATATCTCATGTGTACACTTTGTTCAATTACTATTATCTAAATTTACGTAAATTCTAAATCCTAAGGTTTAACTTCCTCCATCGTAGTTTTGTTCTTAGCTATATTTGATATTACTGATTATTCGGATTTCGTTTGGTTTTATGCATTTTAAAAAATTTTGGAGATTATGGATTACCTATATCTGGGTTCTAGTGCTGCTGATGAGGAATTAATTTCCGAAATGGTCATACAGCTCATTAAAATTATTGCAGTTGGAGTTTACATATGTGTTATGGTCTCATGTTCATTTACTCCATATCCTATCGTAAAATATTCCCATAGCGATCCATAGCGATCCACAAGATGTCGACCGTAAAACTACTTTATTGATGACTTTAAGTTTTTGGTAACACACCCTTGCTTAAGTAGTCTATTCATAAGCAAGCGAGCTCTATCAAGGATGTCACTGTATCGACCAAAACCCTTGAGTAGCGAAAGAGTTATGAGATGTTAACTCCATATGCTGGTGCTTTTGGAATGTTGCTACAAAGAAAAAAGAGGTTGACTATTGAAAAAATCAAGTGATCGCGTTTGTCATACAGCCTAGCTTGTAGTGTACCTCTGTTGTCAATTTCAAATGAAGGTCAAGGAATGAGGCCAGTGTTGAAGTATTTGTAGTATCCTTTATTTCGAGCTCTTAAAATAAAATGAAGAAAATCACAAACGCGTGGATTGTTTAGTGATAAAATATCATCTGTATAACAGAAGGTGAAATTTAAGGACTGGTCTTTATTTTAAAGAAGCCCTTCAATGAGTTCCGCTTCATGAGAGTGGAGAAACAGATCGGCTAAAAGAGGCGCACAGTTTTGAACAATTGGAATTCCGATGGTCTGTTGAAAAACGACTCCTCAAAACTGGACTATTATATTGTCGATCAGAAACTCTAAAATTTTAAACTTTTCTCCCTCTCTATATGTTTTCTCCGATTCGGAGTCATCTTTCACAAAGTAGGTTTTTTCTCTACCTACAACAATGTACCTATATCTTCGTTTGAAAAATGGATGAGTTTTAGTTCTCATTGACCCTCGTAACTGACTAATTCGTTTAAGAATCATGGACCTCACAGCCTTAGTCCACTCCGAAAGAGAATCAAGGTCATCATCTTGCTCACGTTTAATCCATTTCCCGGCGTAGTTCTCTACAGCGTTTATCAGGACTTAAAAATTTTTGCTCCCAGTTGATCGATCGTGGTTCACGGAATTTCTGTCCTTTTGCAAGGATATCACGGAGAGATGCGTTTTCGATGATGTTCAAGTCTCCCTTTATAACTTGACCTGTTAGGTAAATTTAAGCATGAACGATCGGGTGGTTTAGACTTGAGGTCTTTAGACTTAAATTCTATTATGAAATCACCAAGAGACATATATTATTGTATCTTATATAGAAAGTAATCACCATTTATTACCTCTAAATTGCTTTACAGCTTCGTAGAAAATATGAAGAATGATAATAGCCGAGTATCGGTGTCAATTCGCTGTACAATAGAATTTTATAAGACGAAACATTTGTGAAAGTACAGTTCCCAATATCTGAAGATCTGATAGAGAGCAAGCTACCCAAATGGAAGAGGGAAAATTTAAGTGGGTAGAGGACATAACTAAGTATGAGGGAGATACTGCTTACTTTAAAACAAGTCCTATTTTTATGTATTGTTTCTTTTCACAAGTTCAAAAGGTCAAAACGGCTGATTTGCGAATTGTTACTTATGTGGACATAGGAACCAGGAAAAAGGTTAATTCATTTTTTTAACTTACAAACAATAAGGTTTTAAGGGGGTAGACCTGTTGTATAGGGTATCTGCTGCCATGGAAACAACAACCTAACATTTGTTATATACAACAAGTGCATTTAATCTACATTTTTGCAATGATTTTCAGCATAGATTCGGCAATTTTATTGATTTTTACACATTTTATTCTAGTTTTAGAAAGAACGGAACAGTAGATTATTTTAGAAATTTAATATATCTTACGTATTCTAGTTTTCTTGCTATCCTCAGTTTTTGTTGATAATTAAACGACTCAAAATTTTTAAAGAAACTTAAATGGAGGTAATAACAAACTTACTGAACAGAGTGGTCAACAGCCGACATCCATGACACAAAACGACAAATCAGGTGGAAACCACCGGCAAAATTGTCGACCGCAATGGTCCTTACTTGGTACAGCATTTCAAAAGAAATAGTAGGTAAAACCGGTTTTATGGCTATGCAAACCTCCCCTTCCATTGCGGTAGAGTCCGTTAGCAACTCAACAACAATTGAAATTGAAAGGTGGTAGAGAGTTAAAAGAAATGATCATCCCAGTATTAAGTAAAGAAAAAATCTTGAATCAGAGTTCGGAACGAAACTTCCAATTCTTCCACAAGGGATCGATATCTATTAAAGAATTTTTTAATGATCGTGTGAATTTTTTGAAGCCTTGATTAATAAGGCGGTCACGGAGATAAGTATGTCTAAATATAGTAAAATTTTCTAACTATATTGTTTAGAAAAGGAATAGTTTTCAGTTCTAACTATTAGCATATAACACCATAATTCATACTTGCTTTCATATATGTTCACACTAAAGAATTCTGTATTTGAAATAATTTTATATCAAATTCAAATTTAATTATGGCTAATTTCATACACCAAATAACTAAATACTGAAGTTACCGTGAATTTAAATTCTGCATATGCGCATATCGACAACTTACGTCTCTTCAGTGCAGATAAGATCTAAATCTTTGGAAGACCATAACCTCAAAGATGTTCAAAAACTGATAGAGAACAAATACCCAATATGATCTAAATGTAAAGCCAAAATCAGCTAAGGACAGAGCTTTGCGTGAGGGAGATACTCATTAGTTTTCAACAAAATTTACAAAAATTTAGATATTGCAAGGTTCCAAATAGAATCGGCTTTCGGGTCAGCACCGANTGGTGAATACCCTCGGGGACTAACAGTCCACCAGCAGAGGCATCGTCCTAGTGGTAGCAAATAATCAAATACCCAAGTTACCTCGAATTTATTTTCTGCATATGCGCATTTAGACAAAAATCAAGTCCTAAACGGAAAAAATAAGATCAGGAAACATAGTATCTTTGATGACCAATAGATAGAAAAATTGAAGGTAAAAAATGTTTCAAAATCGCTTAAAATTGACATGAACATGTGCACTTTTTTTAATTGAACGATCGGAACATTTTAGGTTTACGAAGGTCTACCCCCTTAAGCAAGACAATTTAATAAATGATTTACACTGTTTCCAAATCAATCAACTACAACCTTAGGTACTACTAACATTATATGAAGTGTCAAACATTAATTCGAACAATATATCAAGGCAATAAGTTTGTTAAAACAGCAGTTTTATAACGGGCCAAGAAAGGAATGACAGAGATAAAAATTTAAAGACCAGAGACGTGAGGACGAAATACTTGTTATATAAATAAAGAACACGAAAATAGCAAACATGAAATTCGGAAATAAAGCACTGGGAAGAGTTACATGAGAGCAAGTCAAAACCGGTAATACAAAAACCATGACTTCGTAATGTCATATGTTTAAATGATTTTGTTATAACAAAAAGTTTTTGGGACGTTGCCTTTGCTCTTTTCAAAACAAATCACTCTATAAGCTACATGCTCCACAGTAATAAATCAATTGTGAAATGTGCAATCCATATGGAAGTGAGGTATGTATATTGCTGACAAAAAAACCAAAAGCTCATTATTGCAAAATTGAAATCGTCACGTTTGTAATATAACTTAAATTTCAAACATGTCCAATACTTATGTATCCTTTTTCGTATAGAAACAATTTTGTATCAGGTCGGAAATACCTTTAGAAAGTGTGTTGTGTTTAAGAAGGTATCAGGAGTAGGAAAGGAAGAATTATGTTACCATGGTAATAGATGAGACCGTTTGAGGGGAGCTGCTCTAAACTATTTGGGATATTCTAAGGAAGCAACATCTTTTTCATACATCTTTAAGAGCAGGAATGGAGCAGTAAGCCGTCCATACCCTTTCAATATTTATCTTGGTGCATCTATACACCTGTTATGAAGACTCTTATGAAGTTAACCAGTAAATGCTTTCTTCAACTGAATTTGTTTAAAAGTATGAAAAGAAATATTTCAACATCATACTTTAAACTTTCAGTTGTACGTAGACTTCAAGTGTCCCCCTTTTCTTTATAGACAAACCAACTCGTATTTATATCATATCTGTCAACGAGATATATAGAGTAATATTATTCAAAAAGTTATTTGTTATTTTTTTTCTTAAAATAGTGTCTTATATGTCACGTGATAGCCTCAAAAATGCGGTATCTCTAGTATTTGGTACCAAAAACTAGGACTTCCGTGCGAAATGTCAGGAATATCGCACAAAAACTACATTTTCTTATACATATACATTGTATATAGTGAAATACTTGGTATTTCGTACAAAACTGCAATTTCCGATTGGAATCGGAATTTTGAGTTTAATTCAAGAACGCTAATTGTTTGAGAACCGTGAAACGGAAATCGCTTTTAACGTTCATGGAAAAAACGGAAACCGGTATGCACAGATTAATTAAACAAAAAAATAGTTTATCCTATTTATAGTACAAAAAATACCGAAGTTGCATAAAAAAACAGTAAATGTCGTTATGCTGTACACGTGATTCATTGAGTAACCTCTCACCAACAGCATTAGAATCATGGAAAGCAATCATCCAAAAATAGTCCAAAAAGAAGTACTTATTACCAAATATATCGAAATAGGAGGCAAAATCCAGTACTAAGGACATCCACCGAGTGTCATACACGGAATGAAGCCTCAGTATTTTAACTGGTTAGAATTTTGATAAAAACAGTAAATTTCTACAAAAGGCAAGGTAAGATTTTCATGTCAGACAAGGCTGACTATTGGGCTAGCGAATACCCTCGGGGACTAATACTTGCTTATACTTCTCTCCTTTTTAAAGTAAATTTATTGAAAATAAAAGAGTTTAGATATGTTGTAATCGCTTATAATTGACATAATAATTGTATCATTAACTATCACTATAACTGTCAGAATTCTAGAAAGTTTAAGGGTTAGGGCATTACATTTAGCACTTGGGTACATGGTCAGTCGGCCATTTTACATCTTAACTGTAATTCTATTGACCGTCTTGAATTAATCATTCAATTTGGTAATATGCTTGCTTAAGAGCAAAGGTACATGAAACACAACTACTTTGCTTAGATCAGTTTTCTGTTTTTTTGTTTTTTTTTTGGCTTTATGAGTGTTGGTTTTTAGAACATCTTTTTAAAGTCACATCTCTTTTTGTCATTAATAAAGAACGTTTGGCCACAGTTTCCTTTTAACCCGTTTTGGATATTTTAGCTGTTTTTAGTGTGTATATTTTTGTTTAATTTTACCTTTTAATTGTGGCCTACCTTACCGTTACTATAATTACATGTGTAATATCCATGAGCACACCTATACCGCCATTCGTATTCTTCATAATTAAGAAAAACGAAAACAGCTTATATATGGATTTCTATTGTCCACTATCTGCGATGACTGATTGAAATCTGTGATGTGTATGAAATATAATTATTAGTTGAAAGAAATAGCATACATACCCAGTAAATTAACAGCTGTTTTTTGCTGTTGAACTGTTACTGAACTGATGACCGTTTTGACCCTGAACATAGGAAGAAAATGTTTGTTTAACACAAACAGAGGTTATGCTAATTTACGTTGATTACAATACCCACTCCAATAGAAATAAACCTTCATGTTATGCATAAAAATAACACATAAAATATGGAAATGCCCATAACGTCGGAGGTGCACTGTATTGGCCCTGTATTTGAAAATGAGCACTAATACTAACACCCTTCGTTCAGTGCAGGAAAAATATTAATTGAAATAAAGCTATCCAGGTTTCAACTTAATCGATTACATTGACAAAAGTGCTTCAATCCAGACAAACATTAATAAGTGCAGCAGGCCATCATGTGTTTTTGAGGAATCATTTCCTTCATATATATTTTCTATTTATTTCAAAAATAGGATAACAGTAAACATGGTAAACACCTACAATGACCGGGAATTACAATCGCATGCCACAATTCACAATCGAACTGCACTCAAGTAGAAAAACATTAATGAAGACAAGAGACAAGCATAAATAACAATAGGAACTTGGGATAGCCGGACTTGGTACCGGTGTTATATTGCCATTTTCCCCCATGCCAGTTTTTCCCCCGGGGAAAAACTGGATCGATCCAATTTTTCCCCCGTAAATTTGTTGGGGGAAAAATTGGATCATGCCAGTTTTTCCGAGGGGAAATTTGGGATCGATCCAGAATTTCCCCCCGGAAAGACTAGCATGGGGAAAAAATGGCTATATGACACCGGCACAAGCAAAAGCCAGTGTTAGGATTAAACCGGTTTATGGGTACCTAAATATATGAAAATGAGAATTTGCCCATTTCAACAAGAAATAAGTCATTACTTCTGCTAGAAATCAAACAAGGACGGTCGTCAAGTTGGTTACTTAATCCCTATTCCCATTCGCGATTTACCTATTCGTCATAGACTCATTCACTTTTTCCCAGTTTGTCAGTTACTTTTCATCCTTAACTTTGTTGGTTTATTGATTGATTAGTAAGTTGATTGATTGATAGATTCTATTGATTAATTAATTCATTGTGTTAGTAAGTTGATTGATTGATTGATTGATTGATTGATCGGTGTCAAACACCACCTTTGGCAATATTTTAGATAGATCATTCATGGCGTGAACTGTTGAAGTTATGATTATTTTTTGAAACAAAAACAGTCGTTTAGAATAGTAAAGCTATGTATAAATAAAACAAATTTCTAGAAGACCCTCAGCTTGTAGAAAGATCACTATATTATACACTAGAAAAAAAGAAGGGAAACGGTGAATGTGTCAAAGAGGCAACGACCCAAAACTCAAAGCCACCATAAGATCTTCAATGAACGGTGAGGAAACCCCGTACCAAACGACAGGTCGGAGTCGGTCCCCCTAAATAAAGAGTAATCAAGTTCAGCGAAATAAACACCATCCTAGACTCCTATAGACATAAAATAAACTAAGTAGAAAACAGACAAGACACACAAAGGTTTAATAAATTTCCTGACTTAGGACAGACGCAAAACCTGCTGCAGCGGGGTTAAACGAGTTTTATTGGGACCAAACCTTCCCCCTAGCCAATGTGATAAATGAAAAAAACAATAGTAACAACAGTAAAATTCAGTTAGCAACAGGACTGAGTCAATTGAAAAATGAAACTGAAAGAACTAAATATACGGACATAAACATGAAATCACAAAAGACTACTAGCAGTTAACTGACATGCCAGCTCCAGACCCATTACCAACTGACAAATAAAATTATGTACCCTCAGTATACAGCTTCCACCAAGATCCCTTCCCGGGAGGAGTTTAGCATAATGATTTTATGCATATACCAGAATACATAACCCATACTGAATAAGGGATGTTAAATACAAGCCTTAATTAGATGTTTACAGGTTGCATTGTATTTATGAGCTAAGTCTTTATATCGTTGAAGGTTTCTGATAACGAAAACCCTGATGTAATAGCTTTTCAGTTATGAAAGATTCCGTATACTGTATGTATATATTTGAAAAATACTAAAGAAGCAGAAGCTGAAAGCTGGGGAATAACTAGCATTTCATGGTTTTGATTGTTCATTTGCTGTCTTCTTTTTTTTTTAGCAGTTACATTTGTGCACTTCGGTTTGATGTTATTATTTATTGGGTCGGTGCCTCTGCTTGGGAACTTTTAGTCCCCTAGGTTATTCACCAATCTTAAATTCAGTACTTTTGTTATGGCTGATCCGTAAACCGATTTCAACATCTAAATGTAAAATTTTGTTTTTTTAATAAAGAACATCTTCATTTGTATAAAGCTCTATCGTTTTGTGCTTTTGGCTTTTCTGTTTAGATTACATTGGTTAGTTCTTCTCTGTTAGCTTCAACATATCTATCTTTTTTTTATTTACAATTACTTTTGAATTGATCTGCACTGAAGAGACATAAGTTGTCGAAATGACCATCTGCAGAAACAAAATTAGCAGTTATTCAGGTATTTTGTTATTTATGATTAAAAAATTCTTTCAAAAAGAAGTGATTTTTTTCACTAACTAAACACCGATCTTGTAGAAAATCACTGGGAGGAGTTACATTGTACTTCACTCCATTATTTAAAACTATTTAGAGAACAATAACCTAAATTAAGAACACAAAATATAGTTTTTATTTTGGATATTATTTGTATGAAATCAGCTTGGCTTAAGTTTCGTCGCAATCAGATATTTTTCTGGCAAAACAGCAAAAAAACATTTATTATTTTTCTACAAAACCCTTTTAGTTTTCTAATTTTTACTACCATTTGGAGTTTTCAAGTGAACGTAGAGTCTACACGTATCAAATCCATGCAGGGCAAAATAAGATTATCTACAATTTTGATTAAGTTTGTCTTGACTGTATTGGGGTCTTACGCTGAATTTTTGTTCAGCTTTACTATCTGTCTTTGTAATCTGTATTGTATACTTCTCCCAAGCATACCCATGCGGGGTTCAACTTTGGTATATTATTAAATAACAGTAAGCAGGTGTGTATGTATAGGTAGAATTTCATCACTGCTTTGACCATAAATACATGTGTTAGTTTCTATATTCTTCACTTGAGAAAAAACTTTTTTGTACCTTCGTAGATTTTAAAAAGCGTTTGATTGGTGGCTTATGGTCAAAATTGCAGAGTAGTGATATCAAATGAAAATGTTAATTAATTATATAACGGGTATGATAATATAAAGTCATGTGTTAGCTATTGATAATTCTTTTCCTTGTTGGTATATGTCATTACAAAATTTTCTATGCTTTTTACTTTCTATTTTTTAAACGACTTGGGAGAGTTTTGTTCTGTCCTAAAAAAAAGGGCAACTCTAGATTTGGTACAAAAACTGCAAGGACGTACTATATTTACTTGCAATTCTGTATGCTGATGAAACAACGGCAGTAGAATACCGAAGGAACAAGGGAAGCGAAGACCACAAAAATCGAAATCCAAAGACATGGCAAAAACGGCAACAGAGAAAAACAAAGACAAAACAGGGACGTGAGACAGGTACAATGCACTGAAATAAAAAGACGACACCAAAAACTAAGGCGCTCATAGTGTGAACTCCCATGAAAACCGGGAGTGACATCAGATGCTCCGGATGAAAGTACTATTTATTTGCAATTTTCAGTTAAATGGTGTTCGGTTAGTGAAATAGATACTTATTTTTGAGAGTTACTGTAAAAGCAGAAATATTCGTGGGGGATTAAATTTCGTTTATTTCGTGGGTAAGAATTATCAACGAAATAAAATCCCCACGAATTTTATGGAAGAAATACAAATGACTAAATTTGCTATGTATTCCACGAAAATTTGTTCCCACGATACAGTTTTAAAAGTTCAATCCACGAAATTTTATCCCCACGAAAATAAATATGGAAATGCACATGTATTAAACTTTTTATTACATACTTCCGACGTTTAGAAATGCCAGGCCAATATGGAACGGAAGTCGTTTATTTGCCCAGGCCAATATGGACAGTAAGTCGTTTATTATACCCCCGCTCCGAAGGAGAGGGGGTATACTGTTTTACCCTTGTCCGTCTGTCTGTCCGTCCGTCCGTCCGTCCGGAACATCTTTCGTCAAGGATTTCTCAGCTTGTGTATGTAGTAATGATTTGATATTTGGTCTGAAGCTTAAGTATGATGAGTTGTACC
>MJUU01006625.1:25846-92366 GCA_002080025.1 Modiolus philippinarum | reverse complement strand
ATCTACTTCCTGTTTGACGAAAACTTCGATTTTTCCCATTATAGCCATATATTGAAAATTTTCGTCAAGGATTTCTCAGCTTGTGTATGTAGTAATGATTTGATATTTGGTCTGAAGCTCCCCTTTACAAAGCCGTCACTCATCTAGTTCCTGTTTGACGAAAACTTTGATTTATCCCATAATAGCCATATATTGAAAATTTTGTCGAGGATTTCTCAGCTTGTGTATGTAGTAATGATTTGATATTTGGTCTGAAGCTTAAGTATGATGAGTTGTACCATGTCTCCCTTTTTCAAGTCTGTCACTCATCTACTTCCTGTTTGACTTCATCAATTTTTCCCAATATATTGAAAATTTTTGGCCCCTACTTGTTTGTGTCCACTCTTGAACTGTGTCCACACCTGTATTGTATCTGCACACACTTAAATTTGCACTTTCCATATTGATTCAGTGTTCAATGAGCGGGGGTATAACTGGCTGCCATTCGGCGACAGTTCTTGTTTTGCTGAGATGCACGAGGAGCATAAAATAACCTATTATTTTCCCGGGGTGTGAAAATATGGACAGTTTACTTCCGGTCATATTGATCATGCAAAAACGCTTTTATTTCTACTTAGTATGTAAGAAATGTAAATAACAAATAAAGTAAATGCTTATTTAGTTTTTTTCGACAAATTATGAAATAAATGTTTAAGCTCAAGAACTTAAAAAGACGGACAGCGCTATACACGAAGGAAATACTCCTCAGTTTTAAACTAAATTTCTTAAATTGAGATATTGTAAGTTGCGCATAAAATTCAGTCTTCGGGCCAGCACAGAAATACTTAATACTAGTTTAGTGAAAACCCTAGAAACTACCATTCCATGATCATAGGCATCAGCCCAATGGTAATAAATAACAAATTACCGTAGTAACTATTAATTAAATTCTCTACAGTGCACACCAATTAAAAATTACATTTTATTGTTTTTTCATTCGCCGTTTGGTTTTTCTTTATTGCTTGGTCCCTTCGACAAAGGAAAGTGTTGTTGATATTAATATTACGATAAGCCTTTATATGATCATACATGACAAAGTACGGATCTGCATTACACAAAAAACAATAATAATACTAGTCGTTTTCTTTGAACCTGCATCTTTTTGTTTATAAATATATTGTGCAAAAAATCTTTGTTAAAGATTAAATGTGAATTCTCTTTTAATTTCGTGTAAAATTTACAAACTAAAACTATATTTCTTATTACAAAAAGACATAAAAGTGACACATCAGTTTTGCAATTTGTTAAAAAAGTATCACTTCATATATGAAACTGTCAATGAAAACCGTTCACTTTTTGGACTTTTTTTCTAGTGATTTTTGCTGTGAGTCTTTTTATGAATTTCTTTTTTAGCCATACACCACACATAGGGGGAGGGTTTAACCCCACTGCAATTTTTGCGCCTGTAGGAATATGTTGGTCATTGGCTTGTCCTTGTCTTTAGTTTCTTAATATTCGGGTTGTTGGATTTGGTTTGTCTCCATTGATTTATTCACTTTGTTACCTTTTGGGGGTCATTTAGAACTTTCTATATGGTGTGAGGTTCCTCACTTTTTTGAAGACCGTACGATGACCCCTAGATGCTTTGTTTTGGGTCGTTTTAAACAATTTTCAACCTTTTAAACAACGGTTTTCATGGGAGTTCACACTATGAGTGCCTTAGTTCTTAATGTTGTCTTTTTAGTTCCGTGCATTGTAGCTGTCTGACGTCATTGTTTTGTCTTTGCTTTTCTCTGTTGCCGTTTTTGCCATGTCTTTGGACTTCGATTTTTGTGGTCTTCGCTTCCCTTGTTTCTTCGGTGTTCTACTGTCGCTGTTTTTTAACCTGGAGATGGGATGTTGTCTTATTGACATTTACCCCATTTCCTTTCTTTTTCATACTTAAATACACTTGAACATTTCCAAACTGCACACCAAATAAAAGTTGTTTATATCCAAACACGTACACTACCAATATTCCTCGTGTCTGAAAATATGAATGTATCACTTTTCAATGAAGAGTAACGCTTCATTTGTAAACCATTAACTTTTGTTTACCTATAAAAAACATCAACTTTATTATATTTATTACAGGAAATGTATATTTAGTGATTTTACAATCGGTCCAGTTCCAGAAGTTAATTCCAAACATTCGGAGTCGGAGTGGAATCGACACAGGGGTGGGGGTCACTGTTTTCTTAGGGCATTTATCAGGCAAGTAGTCCGACTTGTCTGTCACAAACATTGCACCTTTTGATTTTAAGACCCCCTTAAAATGCTGTGGCATTTTTGGTATTGCACTCGATGAATGTCCTTGGTACGTTATTTGGCCTCCTATTTCCTATTTCATTTTTTAGTATTCAGTACTTTTATCGGTAATTTGTATGAATTTCCTTTGATCTACAGAGACTGATATTCTCAGTATCACCGAACTGTACACTATCACGAAAATATCGGGTCACTGTGAAGGCGTCACGTGCGGGTTGCTAAGCTGGCGTCATATTTTGTACTATTTGTCGTGTTCATACGCGTAAGACGTTGAAGAATGCATTTAAATTATTGCAATAAACAATAGATTAACTGTGCTTAAATAAATATTATAGTTTATTTCAATTTATTTTAGAGTTCTGTTTATCATTTTGCGAATTACCGATAAAAGAAATATAGGAAATACATTAGTCTGATATATATGGAATATAGGACATTCTGTTTTTGATACGGACTTTATCACGGCGTAACGCATCAAGCTCGCCCTAGCGGGATCACTTGATACTGGTCGTGATAAAGTCCGTATCAAAAATAAAATGTCCTATATTCCATATATATCAGACTAATGTATTATTATAGCTTTTAATATTATTTGATTCTAATGCTCCTGAAGAGAGGATAATCCTTAAAACAACTGTACAACAAAATTACTCTTTACTATGCGGTATTTTTGTATATTATACTGAGCGCCAATGAAAACGCAACACCTGATATTAATGTTTTAGAAATCTTCTAAAATTTTTCTTTGTTGAATTACTAAGCCAAGTGTCTGCTTTAAGTTTTGCTTCCATGCATTTTTAGTCCATTCTTTAAAATACGCCACAGCATCAACTTTTGATTAAATGGTCAAAATCGGATTTCCAAACTGACATTGACAAAAAAAATTAAAAGAAAAAATGCCTCATTCTTCAAATTAAGAGTTTCAATTTTGCCAAGAATTTGTTTCGAGTTGAAATTTGTCAAAAATGGCAATGTTTCAAATTTTTGGGTAAAAAATACCGATTTTTGAGAATTTCAATTCTAACATCAAAAAGATTTAAAAATTTGCACAAATGTTCTTAAAATGGCATCAGCATAACCTGTTCTCAAAAGGTTCCAAAGAAGCTGAACATTTTTCAAACTGATTCCTGTTGGTTCACAGAAGATAAAAGTTAAAGTAATGTATGTTAAGGGAAAACAATGCATTTTCAGGAACAACACAGGGAATGTTTAAAGTCCCTATTATTCATGGATAAAATGAAAACCGGTCCCAAAACTTTGAGAAGGGAAAATGTTTTCACGGGATTAAGCTTTGTAGTGGATAATAAAGAAAACAAATCATGCGAAAATTCGCGCCAAACCCCAATTATTGTGCATTTCATGGCATATATTGCGGGTGGCATGGTTTCAAAAATCAGTCATGGGTTATATACTTAACTGTTTGATTTGCTTGATATTTCTTTACAAAAATGGCTTTGCCACATCAAGTCCTTCTTTCTTTCTTGTCAATTTCCTTTCTTGGAGATCAGCGTTTGCAAACTTGGATGCCTTTTGGTCTAGTTTTTAAAAATTCGAACAATGTAGGGAAAATCAACTTGAATTCCAAGATGCTTTGTTTTGGGTCATTTTAACCTGGAAATGGGATGTTGTCTCCCTGACATTTACCCCATTTCCTTTCTTTTTCATATTGAATTCCAAGATAGAATAATATCTCCGATGATGACAATGATGATGAATATAAAGGAGGGGAAAATATTTCCGAATTCTTTTTATCTGGAACTCATGTCTGCAATTCCTTGTTCACAACTGTTAACTCACCGTGATTCATTTGGAAAAAAAATCTTCAACAACGATAGAAATGGAGTTCCAAGTTTTTGGGAATCACTTTGTTTGGAAGCGTGCAGAATTCTTACTTCAATACGTTTCTAGTTTGACATTGAAATACTTTTGCAGAATAGTTTGGTTTGTGAAATCCTACTTTTAAATTACCATTTGTGTTATAGTAGATAAAGCAATTCATTGTTCAAAACCTGTGATGAAAAGATAACCCGGTGTGGGAATGTGTCTGCAACAAGGAGTACAGCGAACGGAATCAAACAAACTTAAAATATTTTGCATAAGATAAATATTACTCTTGCTAATTGTGATATAATGGATTATTAGGTGTATTGGTGCTTTTGAAAAGCTGTTTTCATTTACGGTGAACACAGTAAAATAAGCTGCAATAAGAAATACCAACTACAATAACATGTATCCATACCAGGCCGACATAGAATACAACTGCAATGGTCCTGAAATAGGGGATCAAACCGATTAACGTACCTTTTTATTGCGACAGTGGCCGATAACAATTCAATAGTTATTGTTATTGACAGGTCGTAGACAATAAGCAAATTGTCTCCCTAGTTCTAGGTAAAAATTAAATCGGAAGTTACTGTGAATATAGATTCTGCACATGCGCATTTCGACAACATATGATTCTCTCAGTTTAGATTAAATCTAAACGGTTAGGAATCCATAAATCGAAATATAAATAAAAGCTGATAGAGAACAAATTACCAATGGCATCTAAATAGGAAAACCAAAAGGACATCTGCGAGAGGGAGTTACTACTTAGTTTTTAACAAAATTTTCTACTTTTATCAAATAAAATCGGTTTTCGGGCCAGCACCGAAGTACTGGCTACTGGGTTGGTGAATACCCTCGGGGACTTGCAGTCGACCAGCAGTGGCATCGGCCCAGTGGTCATAAATGACAAAGTACCGAAGTTATTGTGAATTTAGTTTCTGCATATGCGCATTTCGACAACTTATGTCTCTTCGGTACAGATTAAATCATAAGATTTGGAAGTCCATAAACCGAAATATATTGAAAAGTTGATAGAGAACAAATTACCAATAACATCAAAAATCAGCTAAGGAAAGGGCTATGCAAGAGGGAGAGTTATGCTGAGATGAGCCATAAAATATAATTTATCGGATAAGAGCAAGTATCTATGAAGAAGGAAATTATAATGGTCTTTGATACAAATAATACCACTTTTAAATCTTATATATTTTACAGTGTTCATATTAACGTTAAACGATTCAGGTAATCTGGGACTAATTAGTCCCAGAGGTAATCCTTAAACTTATATTTGTTGTATTGATAATGGGTCTACAACTGATGAAAAATAATAAGTACCATCAGAACAAAACATGAAAACAACCCTGTTTTATTATTGTATATTCCTTACTACAAACATCGCTGTATTTTTCTGAATATTAATTTCGTGTTGTAACAAGTATAATAGATTTTGTCATTTAATTTGAATTTCGATGTTTTATGAATTTAATTGCCTTAACTTTTTGATAAATATTAGTTTCGATGTATGAAAAATCGCAATAATTTTTAAGATCCATTCTCTCAAACTCATATTCATAACGTTGTATTTATATTTCTACTCAAGATTGTTCACATCGTCTAAAGCAACGGGAGTTGAGCTGTCCAATTTTTGTGGATCGGTATATTTGGATGACCGTACACTTCTAATTTCTATCATTTCAACATCTGCCGTTGATGCACATGCGCAAAACAATTTGTGAAATCCTGTTTTGAAATTTCCATTTGTAAAGTAATAGATACAGCAATTAATTGATGGATGACAGTGTGCAAAAACAGTGATCCATAGGTGTACCTGATGTGGAAATGTGTCCTCAATATCTGCAACCAAGATTACAGCATACGGTATCCAACACACTGAAAACACTGTATATACAATGAATATAGTCCTTGCTAATTTCAGGCTATGATTAGTATTACTTGCTACTCTGTTCGCATTGAATATTTGTTTTCGTTTATGATGTACGAAAGAAAATAAGCAGCAATAAGAAATACCAACTACAAGAAGTGGTATCCATACCAAACCAACAGAGAATACAACAGTATAACTATATGCCGACTTTCTGTCCCACATACATTGTAGACTTTTGTCATCAAAGCCATGATTTCCAATTCCTGCAGCGTTGAGTAGAACAAAAACTACACCGATAATATAGAGCAATATACACATTGCTATGCAGATATAACGATTGCATAACTTTGTGTAATGTTCATTGTGACAGATATAAATATATCTGTTGAAGCTAAGAAGTGCTATGGATCCTAGAGATGATATACATGAGATTGTACATAACATACCAATTATCTGACATAGTACTGGATACTGGTCAAAGAATTGTCGACCTTCAATTTTTCCTGAAAATAGAATATAAACTTATAGACAGGTAATGTTATTATTGAAATACTAGTAATTGAACTTTTTGAAAATGCTAAAACAAATACAACTAGATTGTTCTTCTCCCATCTGGCTATTACTAAATGAACAAATAAAGGGATATGGAGTAAATGTACATGGAACAAAATCTCTATAAATACATGGTAAGATTAAGCAAATAGAACAACGCTTCCATTGTTGTTCATCATCTTGAAGTCCTCTAAGTAGTCCCTATTGAAAGGACCAATGTGGTCTGAATGGTACTTTTGCAATTGGGCAGATTAGTATTTCAACTGGGCGGCAATAGTTTTTCAATTGGGTATAAAATAATTTGCAACTGGGCGGATTTTTTTTTCAAGTAGGCAGATTTCCTGTGATTTACCCCCAAAAAATGGTGAAACAATCTTTTGAACAAACCAAAAGCATTTAGCTAATATCAACGCTGAGTTTCATGTGATTTTTTTTTCAGTTAATCGCCGTTTTAAATGTTTTTCTTCAAGATCGAAATTATCAAACGAAAAGGGTATTTGTTATACGAAAACTCTCAGAAACAAAACTATAATTACACATTTTTACTACATTTGACACACAATATCTTACTACAACATGCATTTTATAAAAGATATCGTCTTTAAATGGACATCAAATTACATGCATATGCCATTTTTAAAAAAGCAGACTAAAATGAGCAATGTTTCTTACTTTTTCTTTCAACCACGGACTAAAAAATTAGCATCGTCTTCCAAATAAGTAAAACATTGTGAGATACTGTATATTTAAAATGTCTATTCGGGCTTCATTTCCAACAACTTCTATGAACTCTATTCGCGTCATGTCACCAAATTTACTTATTATCAGTTTTTCGTTTACTTGTAAAAACTCTCCGCCCAATTGCAACACTAAAAAACGCCCAATTAAAAATACTGGCAACTTAAAAATCTGCCCAATTCGTCCGGTCTGAATATTTATATAATATGGCTGGCCATCATCAGCACTTCGGGTTTCAAATTACAGCATGAAGTTTTCGTAGACACTAACGGACGACTTTTTTATTCGGTTCCCTTGTTCCTACTGTATTCTACTGCCGTTGTTTGATTCTGGGTGGGGATAGGGCTTGAAATTTTTAACAATAAATATCCTGGCCTTGGTATGGATACAAATAAATATCCTGGCATACATTTCCCTGAAAATGAAACAAAATAAATATAATGGTCTCGGGATCATAAAGTTTGGTAAAAAGAAAATCAAAATCGTTTTGCCTTTCAGTGGTTGGAACTTAATTTCCTGGCCTGAAGAAATTCGTAAATAAATAAATAGTATGGCTCGAAAAAAAAATCTTGCCAGCATCCGTCCCCTAGGAATAAATTGGTCGCCCCTTTATCAGTGTATGAATTTACATAGATCATGAGTTAACTGTGAAGGGATATGGAGTAAATGCACATGAGACAAAGTCTCTGCAAATACATATATTTTTGTTCTTCATCTTGAAGTCACCAGTGTCTTAATCAAAATAATAAAATTTGAAATCAGTTAGAGCCGAACACAGTCAATTAGCATATTAAACAAAGAGTTGAAAAATATTGCCTTGAAAAATAATCCAAATTATCATCGGTTGGTTTCATTTCAATATATTATGATAATAAAGAAGGAATGTCAAATATCGCACGCTAAAAATAAGATAACATTTATTGACTAACTAACCGAATTGTCTGCTCATTTCAATTTGAATAGCATTCGATATAGATCAAAAGTAACATATTTGAAACAAATAATTATTTAGAACGTCTTGCTTTTAAGGTCAATGAAACATCAGTTGCTTTGGTTGGTCTTGAAGAGCACTTTAAGAATAGTCTCTGCTTTAGTCTATGCGACCATATCATAAATTGTAACGGTACATAGAATTTGGAGATAGTAGATATGTTAAATTGATTTTTTGTGATCTGTAGGAAAATTACGCACATAAGGCAGCCATTTATTGTTTGATTGAAACCTTTATAAACCTTTTTTACATTACAGATCAAGTAAAGTTTGAAAGAGTGTATATACATATAAATCAATTTTAATAACTGTTGAGCCTTTGATCAAAATATATTTCGCATTGTTCCTGACTTTCTGACTTAGTGCTGGCATCACTTACATAACCTTACATTTTGGAATTTTCAATATATTTGTCAAGTTTGTAGGTCTAATATTTCAACAGTAAATCGATATTTCGATATAATTGTACAAAACTTCTTGATTAATTGTTAATATTAAAAACCGAAGTTATTGGAAATTAAGATTACTAATTACAATCTATAACGAAGTCTACAAGAAAAAAACACCTTGCTCACATTGACGATGTTCATTGTATTATGATTAACGGAGGTTTACATGATGTTCAGATATGTTTCTCGAAATATACAAAGATGGACTTGAAAATATATGAAAATTAAGCCGTTTAGATTTTTTACTGTGAATTTTCTTTGAGCCTTTGTATACTTCATAGATACAATATGTTATATCATCTCAAAAGTTGTCATTATTTACACTTACGCCTAAACATTAAAAGCAATATATCAAAATATACATACCGACAATACTCATAGGATCAGCTATTGTTGTTACATAAAGATCAGAAACAGCTAGATTGACTATAAATATAGACTGACTTTGTTTCAGTTCTTTGGTCTTTGATACCACTAACAATATTATAATGTTCCCAATAGTCCCAATTATAGAAACTAAAGATAGTAAGACAATACATGAGATTGCTGTTCCTAGCTTTTCCTCTATAAAGTCATAATTCCCCAAAAATTTATCGTTTATTCCAGAGGTATTAACACTTATATTTTCGCTCATGACTATCAAAAGAAATGATCAACATGCTCTGTGCTTTTAAGAATAAAATGTAATTGTCCGACTTCTGTAAAAAGCAAGAAATGATATAGTGACTTATTGACTACAATAACGAGGAAATGAAAGTTAGGGATGTAAATAGTCAATATCTTTCTAATACTCTACCATCACGCACATATTAATGATATTGGTAATATATGGATTCTGGTGATAAGATGGAGTGATAAAATGGAAATCGTCTTGTAAAATTATAATTATGATTTGTAGAACATCTATAGCATTTTTTTAACAATTCTATTATGACAGCAGACTAAGAGGATTTTTTGAAAATTATCTTTACATATATATTTTAGCAAAACCATAATCTACGACTGACAGGGCTGGAGTGAAAGACGGTATAATCAAATATGGAGGGTCGTTGGAATATTATCAAAATTGTTAGTAAAACCACAAGATACATTCGGCAATATGAAGTAAAGGACGCTACCACGTATAGTCATAAGTAGTGAAGCACGTCACCCTAGGACACTTTTCTTCCCATAAATCTAATGTTAAAATCCCGAAATTCTTCCCGATTATGCAAATGAGTTTATAAACCACACCCATTTTCCTTGTTTGATCATCCATAAACCCTACTTCCAAGCGTCAAGAACGTAGAGCACCGTGAGCGTAGCGATATGGTGTGAGAGTGGTGTGACGGTTGGGATGGGGCAACTGGGTTCAGTATTCTAACCCAAACCTCTTATTGTTTATCCTGTTTTTATGCTTCGTCTTTTGTTTTCCTATTACGATCTCTGTTATCTCTCTTGCTTTTTTTTTGTTCTCTGGAGTCCATGTTTTGTTTTGTCCTAACGTTACCCCAACTGTTATGTTTGTTTATTGCATTTCATTGTTGTACTCCGTTCTGTATTTTTATTATTATTTTTTTTTATTTGTTTCCTGTATCTATAGGCTTCTCATTCTATTAGGCAATAAATAATCAACTAATTTACAGATATACACATATTTAATTGTCCCCGTCATGAAGCAAACATGGTATTGAATGGGGACTGGGAGGTTCCTAAAATTAATAATATAATAATAATAATAATAATAATAATAATAATAAAAATAATAATAATAATAAAATAAAATAAAAATGAATAAAGATGTCTTACTTTTGTCTTTTCTTTCCTCCTCCGTTCCCTTTAAGGCCCAATCCTTCTATCAAATTCCCGAGATGAGCACGCGAGCAGTACGAGCAGCGAAATGAGCACGCGAGCAATGAAAACGGGCGGTGTGAGCATACCTTTAAACGGCTAATTTATAGCTTTTACGACCACAAGGCACTTGTCACCACCACCACTTACCGCTGAATTCCCCGAGATTAGCACGCGAGTAGCAAAATGAGCACGCGAGCAGTGAAAACGAGCAGCGAAATGAGCACGTGGGCATACCCTTGATCGACGATTTGTCACTTTTCCCACAGAACAGCGGCTGCTGCAGCAGCAATATTCCCGAGATGAGCATGTTAGAAGCAGGAGCTGCGAAATGAGCATGCGAGCATCCCCTTAAACAGCGATGTTGTCGCATTTCCCATCGCACAGCGGCTGCAGCAGCAGCAGCAGCAGTATTCCCGAGATTAGCACGAGAGCAGCACGAGCAGCGAAATGAGCATGCGAGCAGTGAAAATAAATAGCATGAGCAGCGAAATGAGCAGGTGAGCATACCCTTAAACAATGAATCTGTAGCATTTCCCACCACACAGCCACTGCAGCAGCAGCAGCAATATTCCCGAGATGAGCACGCGAGCAGCACGAGCAGTGAAACGAGCACGCGAGCAGCGACATTCCCATCCTGACCATATTTAAAGCTTTGTTCTGTAAAATATCGTCATTCGTTCTTCGAATCCAGAGAGAGGAAGACGTCGATAATGTATCACTGCGACCTTTGTGAATACACAACCAATCGTCACTTCAATCTCGTTCGCCACAAGAGTCAGAAACACGACATGGAAGATACTTCGCCAACTGAATCTGAGACAGAGTCCAACGTATCAGAGGAAAGCAATCACTCTGACGAATCTGCATATAGCAACGAAGAAAGTAATGACTCAAATACGTCAGAAGAGTCCACGGGCGAAAGCACTGACGATGGAGATGACCAAAAGTCTCCATGGAAGCTGATCGTGAATCAAACATTTGATAAACTCGAACCAGAATACACCAAGAAAGTAGAAGAGTTGATGGAAGAAGGACACGACTCCGAAAAGGCTCGTTTAGCAGCATATGAAGACAAGTATAAACTTTTTAGAGACCATATGAAAAAACAATACCTGGAAACGGTATTCTGGATGCAGGATTTCAACAAAGATCCAATTCACAAAAAGATCAGAGATACAGCCAAACGTTTAAGAGATGAAGAAGACTACGACGTCAGGGAATCTTGGCAATACGCAGTGAAGAAAAGAAAATATCTGTTAGATGACGTATTGGACATATTCGAACCACCACCAATCGAAGACAGCAACGACTCGATGTAAAGTCACAGAAGAAAAGGGGTGGAGTAATGCGGCATATCCTTTAAGATAGCCAGTCACAGGCCTGGATAAATGCAGAGTGCCTCTTTGTTAGAATTCACCAAAATGACATTCTGTAAAAATATTGAACCCCTTGTAGCACCCATACTAATATGAGGAAGGCGCTACCTTAAAAGCGAGTGAAGAAATTAGCTTACACCCACAAACACTTATTTAAAAAAAAATGTTGATACCTCCTGCTGAGGGTAGGAACTGACATTTTTATGAAACAATTATCTCTCAACGCAAACAAATACCGAAGCTGTAAAAGACATCGAGGAGAAGTTTCAGTATCAAAATGTTGAAGAACTTCAAGTTTTACATGTCTCAAATTAATCCTCTCTAGCAAAATTTTGTTGTTGTTTTGGGGGATATTATAAAAGAGAACCATCCCCTTATACAAAAATAATGGAAGTTACACCCCCCGGTTTGAAAAGGGAGAATTTAGACACAGGTAGGAGGGAATCAAACAAATACCGAAGCTGTAAAAGACATCGAGGAGAAGTTTCAGTATCAAAATGTTGAAGAACTTCAAGTTTTACATGTCTCAAATTAATCCTCTCTAGCAGAATTTTGTTGTTGTTTTGTCAATTTTCTGCCCTTATTAAAATTAAAGGAAAATCAAGAAAGATTTTACAATGCCTTGAACCCCCCCCCTTGAATCACCAATTTATATATCCTGGCAGTGCATAAGACTCCAGAATTTTGGAAACATGTATAGGTAAAATCATGCAAGGTAAAGCCAAAAAGTAAAATGGTTCGACAGTCTAGGAGCCAAGACCAAAATGTAAACTCAATTACGTTCCATTAAAAATGAATTTCATATTTTGAATGCAAGTGATTTACTGTGAAGTGTGTTTTGTTTCAACGCATTGCATAATGAAAACACATGTTTCAATTTTACAAAAGGCCTTAGCTCGGATTTTATAAAGTCCGAGAAATTTAAGCTAAGATGGACAGAATTTTGTTGTTGTTTTGGGGGATATTATAAAAGAGAACCATCCCCTTATACAAAAATAATGGAAGTTACACCCCCCGGTTTGAAAAGGGAGAATTTAGACACAGGTAGGAGGGAATCAAACAAATACCGAAGCTGTAAAAGACATCGAGGAGAAGTTTCAGTATCAAAATGTTGAAGAACTTCAAGTTTTACATGTCTCAAATTAATCCTCTCTAGCAGAATTTTGTTGTTGTTTTGGGGGATATTATAAAAGAGAACATCCCCTTATACAAAAATAATGGAAGTTACACACCCCGGTTTGAAAAGGGAGAATTTAGACACAGGTAGGAGGGAATCAGACACAGGCTGTACTTGTTGTTACACGACCTTCGAATTGATAGACACAAATGCCTGTGGAATCAAATGAATTTCCTTACCATTGACGAATTTCCAATTTCTTTTTATGAATGAATTACCCCGATTGACCTGGGGTCAATCGGAGTAAATTGCGTCACATAACATTGTGACGTCCGAAAATCTATATTGTGACGTGAAAATTTTCCGGGAAAATTCACCAATTGGAAACTCGTCTATTGTGTCAGTGGCGGATCCACAATTTCATGTAATGGGTCTAACTCTTAATTTTTCCATTAAAAAGGGGGGGGGTGGAACTCTAGGAATTTTAAATACTTAATTTTTGATACAATGATGACCAAGGATGTGAAAATAAATATGGGGAGGGTGCTCAAATATAAATATTTCCACCGCTTTTTATTTTTATTGAAGAACTTCGAGTTTCACATGTCTCAAATTAACCCCCTCTCGCAGCTCTGCTGCAATTTTCTTGTTGTTTGGGGGATATTATAAAGAGAATTTCTGACACTAAAGCCCACACTTGCTAGAAAGTTGAGAAAAATCAAGGGAAACATTTTGTGAAAATGACCCCAAAATGAGACCCCTTTGAAGGAGCGTGAAACCGGAAGAAAACTATTTTAAGGTAATGTCGCTATTTTTGCCAAAGTTTTTCTGCATTTGTTGATTTCTTTTTTCAAACTTCAATCCCCGATCTGCTTCCTATCGTATTCTTTGACTCTGAGTTGGAAGGAATGCTATGGGAGAGCTGCACCTGCGTATCCAAATTTTGTCAATTTTCTGCCCTTATTAAAATTAAAGGAAAATCAAGAAAGATTTTACAATGCCTTGAACCCCCCCCCCCCCCCCCCCCNATTTATATATCCTGGCAGTGCATAAGACTCCAGAATTTTGGAAACATGTATAGGTAAAATCATGCAAGGTAAAGCCAAAAAGTAAAATGGTTCGACAGTCTAGGAGCCAAGACCAAAATGTAAACTCAATTACGTTCCATTAAAAATGAATTTCATATTTTGAATGCAAGTGATTTACTGTGAAGTGTGTTTTGTTTCAACGCATTGCATAATGAAAACACATGTTTCAATTTTACAAAAGGCCTTAGCTCGGATTTTATAAAGTCCGAGAAATTTAAGCTAAGATGGACATAATTTCATGGCAGAACACAGAAACAGAAAATAGAAATAACTACATAAACCATGTAAAATTGGAACTGTGATCAATGCTGTGAGATCATTTTCATATACTCGATCAGTGCGTACTATCTATTCAAGATAAATATTTGTTTTTGGGTACAGATCACAATGTCATGGCGTAGGAAATAGTTCGGTATTTGGCGACTTTTTATCAGTTTAACTCACCCTAGATCAATTATCTGAAAACACATAATTTAAGAGTTGTATTTTTACTAATAATTTGAAGCGATTTGGTAATGTTTTGATAGTTACTACTACAAATATTCATACACCACCGTTTCCTCAGTATCAGGCGGACATATTATATTGATTGTCTATTGATTGCTAACAAGTTATAAATAGCATTTTAGACTTTTTATTTACTGATTAATTTTGTGATGTATGTCTAGCTACGATAGTATATTTGTGAATCAGTTACTTACAGAAACATTGTTTGAGCGGAAATATTTCGTTATATAGCAATTATTTTAGAAATTAAAGATATGGCCATGTCTTTCCGTACAGCATCAGTTCACGCTAAGATTTGAAAAAAGTCATTAATAGTAATAAGAATTGTGAAAAAAAAACAAAAAAAAAAAGAAAAAAAACAGCAAAACAAAAACTGAAATAGAAAGGACCAATATGCTCGCAAATATCTGTTTAATTAATGTTTCTATTAGAAGATGTTGAGTGCCATAAAATTCAATTAAAATCAATTAACTGTTTTATCTAGTACAGGTACAATTTACCCCCCCCCCCTCCAATTTTCCTTATTGCTAAGAAACAGTAAGGACTCATGGTGATCCCGAAAGATTGCAAAGATACGAACCCTATAAAAGTTTTAAAAAAATATCATATACGTATACGCATCTTTTTTTTTTTTTTGAAAATGGCCCTTTTCAAAATTGTGCAGGTATGGGAACAATCGTCGAGTATCCTTGGATATGGCTTTACCCATATCTTTCCTTGTTATGTTTGATTTTCCATAATATGAATATTTTTGTCAATTTCTGTTTACAACATATGTTATCTTTTAAACAAAATCACGAAAAACACAATCAGGGTTTTCAATCTGCTTTATTCTTAGTTTACTTTGTGTTTGAATCAATATAATTATTTGCTTTTACCCTGTTGACTCCCTATACCATAGCATATAGTTTTCTCAACTCCAGCCATAAGCGATTTCATTCGGAAGCAGAAAAATGCCCCTTGCCAAATAATAAGCTTCCTCACTTGTCAATAACACTTTGTGCATTTCTCAATGTCAATAACAGTTTGTGCATTTCTCAATGTACATTGAGAAATGCACAAACTGTTATTGACAGGTAGGGAAGAAAATCAGTGTGAAGACCATCTATTTCCTTGAGCAGATTGGAGTAGCATTACCTTTTTGTGCTGGCAAAGTTTTTTGGTCATTTATACCCTGTGTTACTTTTATTCCCCGTCTTGGAGGACTACATGATGAGGAAAAAGTTCGTCACCAGTGCACAACATTTTAAGCTGACAAAGGCAAATTATGCACGTAGGGTAAGCACACTAGTGCTTAGAGTTTGTGTGCAACGATTTCACATTCCGTGTAATCAATGTCATGATTTATTAATGAATGCAATGTCCACAATGATGAAAAATTCGCCAAACCTTCCTCCTTTTATCGTTTACGTTCTACATGGCATCAACAAACTGGTTTCCCTACTGGTTCCTAAGCATTGATCGTTATCTTCGTAGTGACAAAGTTACAACAAGGAACTCCAACAGATTTTTATTGTCTATTTTGATTTGATTTTAAATGAATTTTTCAAACGTTTCTGTTTATTGTTCAAGCAAATATAATTACGATCAGTCGAGATTTGATTTGATCATGTGACAATTAATCTCAAATCATAATGGTATAAATACTTATTTAAATGTAATGGTAATCAAAAAAGTAGATGCATCGGTTAATTTTCACAATTAACAGCTAAGAGTTTAAGATTTCATTTTTGCCTAAAACTGTCCTATTTCCTAATTTCACGTTAACGTTTTTGGTTTCAGGGTACACCAAAATTTTTCTCATTTCGTTCATTTCCCATACAATGTATACATCAATCCCGGGTAACTTTGAGCTCCTACAGCGATTGGTGAAGGTTTCAAGTCTCTATCTCTTACCGTTTGGAAGATATCGGGGTCCAAAATTCGGAAATTGCCGAAAATACAAAATTGTCTAAGTCGAGTACTATAGACGTGTCATATATGTTTTCGGGGCAACTTTGTCATTCTAAAGCGATTGGTTACCTTTATAAAGCTCTATCTCGAATATTTGGGGTGTTATGAGGGGTCCAAAATTTCGGTACAGGTCCAAATTTCAATTTTTCCTTGTCAAGTACTATAGCGATGTTATATATGTATTCGGGGTAACTTTGACCATCTAAATTGAATTATGACATGTGTTAAGTCCTATCGATATTAGTATGGGTGCTACGAGGGGTTCAATATTTTTACAGAATGTCATTTGGTGAGTTCTAACAAAGGGTCATTCTGCGTTTATCCAGGCTTGTGACTGGCTATCTTAAAGGATAGGCCGCATTACCCCACCCCCTTTCCTTCTGTGACTTTACATCGAGTCGTTGCTGTCTTCGATTGGTGGTGGTTCGAATATGTCCAATACGTCATCTAACAGATATTTTCTTTTCTTCACTGCGTATTGCCAAGATTCCCTGGTGTCGTAGTCTTCTTCATCTCTTAAACGTTTGGCTGTATCTCTGATCTTTTTGTGAATTGGATCTTTGTTGAAATCCTGCATCCAGAACACCGTTTCCAGGTATTGTTTTCTCATATGGTCTCTAAAAAGTTTATTCATGTCTTCATATGCGGCTAAACGAGCCTTTTCGCAGTCGTATCCTTCTTCCAACAACCCTTCTACTTTCTTGGTGTATTCTGGTTCGAGTTTATCAAATGTTTGATTCACGATCAGCTTCCATGGAGACTCTTGGTCATCTCCATCGTCAGTGCTTTCGTCCGTGGACTTTTCTGACGTATTTGAGTCATTACTTTCTTCGTTGCTATATGCAGATTCTTCAGAGGGATTGCTTTCCTCTGATACGTTGGACTCTGTCTCAGATTCAGTTGGCGAAGTATCTTCCATGTCGTGTTTCTGACTCTTGTGGCGAACGAGATTGAAGTGACGATTGGTTGTGTATTCACTAAGGTCGCAGTGATACATTATCGACGTCTTCCTCTCTCTGGATTCGAAGAGCGAATGACGATATTTTACAGAACAAAGCTTTAAATACGGTCAGGATGGGAATGTCGCTGCTCGCGTGCTCGTTTCACTGCTCGTGCTGCTCGCGAGCTCACCTCGGGAATATTGCTGCTGATGCTGCAGTCGCTGTGCGGTGGGAAATGCTACAGAT
Source organism: Modiolus philippinarum (assembly GCA_002080025.1). Lineage (NCBI taxonomy): Eukaryota > Metazoa > Mollusca > Bivalvia > Mytilida > Modiolidae > Modiolus > Modiolus philippinarum. Next base: position 74,578 of record MJUU01006625.1, on the reverse strand, counting down.
TCGCTGTTTAAGGCTATGCTCACCTGCTCATTTCGCTTCTCATGCTATTTATTTTCACTGCTCGCATGCTCATTTCGCTGCTCCTGCTTCTTACATGCTCATCTCGGGAATATTGCTGCTGCTGCTGCAGTTCACTGGTCGCGTGCTTATTTCGCTGCTCGTGCTACTCGCGTGCTCATCTCGGGAATTCAGCGGTAAGTGGTGGTGGTGACAAGTGCCTTGTGGTCGGAAAAGCTATAAATTAGCCGTTTAAAGGTATGCTCACACCGCTCGTTTTCATTGCTCGCGTTCTCATTTCGCTGCTCGTACTGCTTGCGTGCTCATCTCGGGAATTAGAGAGAAGGATTGGGCCTAAAGGGAACGGAGGAGGAAAGAAAAGACAAAAGTAAGACATCTTTATTCATTTTTATTTTTTTTTTATTATTATTATTTTTTAGTATTATTATTATTATTATTTTATTATTTTTAGGAACCTCCCAGTCCCCATTCCAACCCATGTTTGCTTCATGACGGGGACAATAAATTATGTATATATCTGTAAATTAGTTGATTATTTATTGCCTAATAGAATGAAAAGCCTATAGATAAGGAAACAATAAAAGAAAAAAAAACAATTAGAATACAGAACGGAGTACAACAATGAAATGCAATAAACAAACATAATAGTTGGGGTAACGTTAGGACAAAACAAAACATGGACTCCAGAGTACAAAAAAGCAAGAGAGATAACAGAGATCGTAATGGGAAAACAAAAGACGAAGCATAAAAACAGGATAAACAATAAGAGGTTTGGGTTAGAATACTGAACCCAGTTGCCCCACCCCAACCGTCACACCACTCTCACACTATTTCGCTACGCTCACGGTGCTCTACGTTCTTGACGCTTGGAAGTAGGGTTTATGGATGATCAAACAAGGAAAATGGACGTGGTTTATAAGCTCATTTGCATAATCGGGAAGAATTTCGGGATTTTAACATTAGGTCTATGGGAAGAAAAGTGTCCTAGGGTGACGTGCTTCACTACTGTCATAGTAAAAGGGTATTTTGGAAATTATCAATATATATTTCTAATATGACAATATTAGCTGACAGAAATACAGTAAAAGTCAGTTATTAATATGAAAAAAGTCCCTGGTCGTTTTAAGAATATAGCAACTCTTATTACATACATACCGTTATTGTGTAATATGTGAGAAAATCATTTTAAGACTTTTGGTCCTCCAAATGTTTGATTTTTGTTTTCACACTAGCTATTGAAATTGCAACCTCAGAAAGGAGATAGTTATCAAGGTTTTAAAAATTCCGTCCTATAATTTTACGGTTGACATGACGATCTTGTGGACCGCTATGAGATATCTGTTTCCCAGATGACAACAGATCTTTCTCTTTGCCACTAAAGTTTGTTTTTCCTCTACCGGATTTGACTTTACTACCGGAGTTGACATGTTCAGCACGGCGGGTGTCTTATAAGAAGCAGGAGATGCTTACTCTACCGGTGCACCTGATCTCACCCATGGTTTTTATTGGGTCCGTGTTGTTCATTTTTGTATATGTGCGTGTCTTCATTTTCTTTTCTGTGCCGTGCTCATGTTATTTCTTCGTTTCTTCGTTTTTCCGACGTTGCCATTGTCCTTGGATTGTTCTTTTCAGACTGACGGTTCGGTTCTCACTTACTTGACTTCTGCTGTAAGAGACATCGACTAGGACTGTTTCTATATATGTTTTTTTTTTTTTTTTCTTGATAAGGAAAAAAAGACTTCAAGTCTACCAGTGAACTATTTTTACTCTCCATTTACTTCTTGGTACTTCCCCATGAAAATAACGTCCTAAAGAACGATGAAGCTTTGCTTCATGGTATTTTTTTCCTTTTCAAATTAATGTAAACAATTCATGATTACTTTTTTCATTATTTTTAAATCATTTTGGCATGTTTTTACAGTATACTATTGCTGAAGCATCCATAAAAGTTACATCCCCGATGTATGCACCAACCAAAAGTCAGTTCTTCGGTGCTGCCCCCCCTCCCCCAAAATTATTAGGAAAAATGAAAACTTGAGATTTAAAAAAAAAATGTTTAAAGGTAAAATGTATCTCCTTTGAACATAGCTCGGTTCTTACCATATAGATCTTATTGATTATATTGCAGAAACTGAATCCACATTAACATCGGTATTTTGTAATTCATAAAACAAAACTCCTTCTCAAATTATCAAAGTAAAGTAATTAATGAAAAAAATGTGACTTGAAATCTAACGCTAATAATTAATTATTCAGAATTCGGATAACACCAAAAGCAAACCATAAATGGGTGTGAAGACAGCACTTGGATTCCATCTAAAAAATCTCCTTTATCTATTTATTCGTAATAAAAACGTTGACCATTTTCTGACGCAGATAACGTTAAATCCCCTTACAAGTATTCTCTCCAAAGCCATAAGATTATGTGCTGCTTTAAACTGATACCAGTCCATTAGTCCTATAGTAATTCATAAAGGGCGTGGAGACGGTGATTCCATCAACAAATCCCTTTTCTTCAATGTGCATATTAAAACTATAACCATTATTAACACGGATAACGTTAAATCCTCTTAGAAGTAATCTCTCCAAAGCCATAAGACTATTTGCTGCTTTAAACAATTACCAGTTTGAAAGAGTAATGATATAGGCGTATCCTCTTTGGGATCTTATAAAATTTGAAAAATGGTGCACGAACCGTCCTGTAAATTTTTGTGTATCACTATAATGGCGTAAAGTTTGAATTTTGTTCCGTTTAAAATTACAGTCAATTAATTTTTTTTCACAATTTAAGCAAAGTATCAAGTGCTCAAATCTGAAAGATTTTTTTACATTTCTTTGTTTTGGTTAACATGTAATTAACACAGAAATGTTCTCTATTTGAAACTTTCGTTTCCTTTTTCTCCCAAAATATTTTTGTCACTAGTTAGGTTTATGAAATACTCTAGGGAATAATTGCAAAAATAACTTTGGAAGTCTTAAAAAATGACTCGTCCTATTACACTTCCATCAAACTTAATACAAACTTTTAGCTTTTGCTGAAAATAAGAAAATAAAAGCTATAAATGACTTAATACAGTTTATATATGAAAAGTACAAAACTATATATCACTCTATACATCCGATCCGTTTTCTTTTTCACAGGTGATAATTAAACTGTTCATTTTTTTCGAAGTTAAATATATATATATGTAAAATGACAATCCTCTCCTAAAGTAAGATATTATAGAGGAACGGTTTATCATTTTCTTACAAACTTAGAATATTGCAAACTGATTTTGAGCATTCAAATATTTTTTTTTTATTCCCAGTAAAACTTGATAAGTAAAATCAACAATTTACTATTCTGCATGTTTGACCGAGCATTCAGTCATTTGGTGTATTGAGATGTGCCACTTTATCACGAGATATACTAAGTATATCAAAGGCAACTAGGAGCAGGGCAATTGCCCCGGGACCCTCCCGCCCCGATCAACACTTCCTACTCGAAACTACACCAGGACAACTGTCCCTTGGACTATTTTCTCATTTAATGAAAAATTGTACAAATATACTACTCAAGAAAAGAAACGATACATAATTAATTTTGTTAATATTTTTATATTTCGCAATTTTAAGTTTTTATTTTAGTGTATTGTTTATTCCATTTTTAAATCAACTCCGGAACGGATACAATGAAAATCCGGAATGGTAGTTTTTCGCCCGATGATCGAGTTCGCCGCTAACTGATGGATGATTTCAATGGCTTGATGTCAATAATTAGGACACTTCATAAGGTTAACAATTTGCCACCTTAAAAAGTGGAAAACAATGTCTCATTTCGATGCCCCGTTCAATACAGAATCAACGTGAACAATGACTTAGTGCAGTCAAAGCTTCAATCTTGATTTCATTGTTATGTGAAAAGGAGAACGAACAAGAGACTATTGATCAACCTAAAGCAAACATGCTCATCAAATGATAAGTCAGTCGGTCCAAACATGTGATGGTTTGGAAAAACGAAAATGTTGAAATTCTCACTATTTACGTCTGCAAACAAAAATTCCGGATAATGACCTTGACCGTGACCGGAGATGGTTCAGAAATTGTAAGTAGCATTTTTTGGGCATAATGTTAATTTTACATGCAAAAAACATGTTGTTTACAAGTCATGGTTTTCTGCTAGAAAGTTAAATATTATTTGTGATAAAATCTGTGTATCGTTTCTTTTGTTGAGTAGTATAGTAGATTCATTTGCATTAGAGATGACAACCTTGTCTACCTGATATCAGTTTGTCTAAATGAGTAGTTTAATTTGCTAAGAAATCCGAGTATTCTTTTCTCCGGCTATCTTAGCTTTCTTTAACGATATTACCGTATATGATTAACGATTTCATTATATATAACCTGAAATTCTTGTCCTAATGAAATCTGAATATCATTGATGCTCAAAACTTTTTGAATGAATTTCAAGTTGGATCATCCAAAGCTATATGTTTTACTATGAAAACTGTTTAATCGATAGGTATTTAAAGTCTTTAAATTCGAGTGACTGTAGAGCCTCCATCAATAAACAATTACACAGGCTCATAGTTAGATCGAGAATGGGCAACTTTTGTATATGCTTTTGTCCCAGGTGCATTTAAAGGCTTTGTCTCATGTGCATTTAAAGGCTTTGTCTCATGTGCATTTAAAGGATTTGTCTCATGTGCATTTACTCCATACCATTCTATTATTAATTGTCTGACAGACACCGACTGTGACAAAATTGGACTTTTCACCGATAGTGTGACGGGTACCACGTATGGAGCAGATCCTGCTTACCCTTACGGAGCACCTGATGATACCTCAGTTTTTGCAGGGCTCACATTACTGGTGCTTTAGTTTTGTGGCTTTCTTGTTCATTTTTAGCTCACCTGGCCAAAGGCCATGTGAGCTTTTGCCATCACTTGTCGTCCGTCGTCTGTCGTCGTCGTCGTCCGTAAACTTTTCACATTTTGACTATCTCCTCTGAAACCACTGGACCAATTTTAACCAAACTTTACAGGAATGATGTATGGTAGGTCCTTCACAAAGATTGCCTAAATTTTTCCGATCCGCCAAAAAACATGACCGCCAGGGCCGAACATAGTTTAACATGGGACCCTATGGGAAAATGCACATTTTTGGCTATCTCCTCTGAAACAACTGAACAAAACTGAACCAAACTTTACAGGAATGATGTATGGAAGGTCCTTTACTTAGTTTGTCGAAATTTTTCCGATCCGCTAAAAAACATGGCGCAGAACACAGCGCAGAACATAGTTTAACATGGGAACCTATGGGAAAAGCATATATTTGCTATCTCCTCTGAAGCTACTAAAGCAAATTGATTCAAACTTTAGAAATGATGTGTAGAATGTCCTTTACTAAGCTTGCCGAAATTTTTCCAATCCGCTAAATAACATGGCCGCCAGGGCCAAACATAGTTTAACATGGGACCCTATGGGAAAATGCACATTTTGGCTATCTCTTCTGAAACAACTGAACAAAAATGAACCAAACTTTACAGGAATGATGTATGGAAGGTCCTTTACTTAGATTGCCGAAATTTTTCCAATCCGCCAAAAAACATGGCCGATACCGCAGATCATAGTTTAACATGGGGCCCTATGGAGAAGCATATACTAGTATTTGCTATCCCCTCTAAAGCTACTGAAGCAAATTGAACCAAACTTTACAGGAATGATGTATGGAAGGTCCTTTACTTAGTTTGCCGAAAATTTTCCGATCCGCTAAAAAACATGGCCGCCAGCGCAGAACATAGTTTAACATGGGAACCTTTGGGAAAAGCATATATTTGCTATCTCCTCTGAAGCTACTGAAGCAAATTGAATCATACTTTTTAGAAATTATGTATAGAAGGTCCTTTACTTAGTTTGCCGAAAATTTTCCGATCCGCTAAAACATGGCCGCCAGCGCAGAACATAGTTTAACGTGGGACCCTATGGGAAAAGCATATATTTGCTATCTCCTCTGAAGCTACTGAAGCAAACTGAACCAAACTTAACAGGAATGATGTATGGAAGGTCCTATATGTAGATTGCCGGAATTTTTCCCGATCCGCTAAAAAACATGGCTGCCAGCGCAGAACATAGTCTAACATGGGACCCTGTGGGAAAAGCATATATTTGCTATATCCTCTGAAGCTACTGAAGCAAATTGAACCAAACTTTACAGGAATGATGTATGGAAGATCCTTTACTTAATTTGCCGAAATTTTTTCAATCCGCCAAAAAACATGGCCGTCATCGCAGGGCATAGTTTAACATTGGACCATATGGGAAAAAGCATATATTGACTAACTCCTCTGAAGCTACTGAGGCAAATTGAATCAAAGTTTAGAGGAATGATGTATTGAAGGTCCTTTACTTAGATTACCAAAATATTTCCAATCTACCAAAAAACATGGCCGTCAGTGTAGAACATAGTTTTAAAAAAAAAACATTGGACCCTATTGGAAAAGCATATATATTTGCTATCTCCTCTGAAGCTACTGAAGCAAATTGAACCAAACTTTACAGGAATTATGTATGGAAGGTCCTTCACATAGATTGTCGAAAAGTTTCCGATCCCATAAAAACATGGCTTCCATCACTGAACATAGTTTAATATCGGACCCTAAGGGAAAATCACATTTTCATTTTCTCCTCTGATACCACTGGAGCAAATTCAACCAATCTTTACAGTAAGGATGTATGGAAGGTACTTTACAAAAATTGCTCATTTCATTTCGATCTGACAAAAAACACGGCCTCCAGTGCACAACATAGTTTAACATTGGAGCCAGAAATGAGATAACCATCCTTTATAATCATCATCTCTGAAACTTATCAAGCAAATTTAACTTCATGTATAAGTCCTTTGCAAAAATTATTCATTTCAGTAGGATCAGACAGAAAATGCGGGTGCTATTGGAGAACATAGCTAAACATTTGACCCCATTGGTAAGAAAACATCATTTTTAGTTTGTATGGCATAGAAGCATTTTGACAGGTGAGCGATACAGGCTCAGTCTCTGAGCCTCTAGTTGTTTATTTGTTTTGTCTTTTTCATGTTGTCTCAATTCGTGTTTGATATGAATTGCCGTGTTGGAATTCTCCCTTTCAACATTTTTGCCTCGGTATTCGTTTGCCTATGTATTTTTAAGTCAATGAGAACAGAACCGTCAGTCTTTAGATTGGAGTTTGTCTGTCCCATAAAGAGGTTCCCCATGCGAGAGATATATGCTCTCCTTATATTACAGTTATGATGTTCTTGAAGTAATATCTTATATGGATACACTATCATACTTTCAAATTTCCATTTTTTTCAATTTCAAAATATTATTCTGACCATTCTTTTTATTTCACTTTTTTATTTTACCAAGCTTTCTTGCAGTTGACTCGTTGAGAATCATGTGGTTGTTTATTGCTACGGTCAACCAAGTGGCAAAATTTTAACTGAACAGAAGCAAAAGCTTACATTCTGTGATCGTTAAAAAGACACATTGTAGACAATTGTAACCTTTTTTGTTTGATATGTACACACTGTGTAGTCTTTTTAAGGTCACAGAATGTAGGCGTGGGTTGTAAAGCTTGACCTCGATTAAGTGCAAGTTTTGCCACTTGGTTGACCTTTGCAATATATGTTGGGCAACGGACGACAGCGGTTTTAAGAAATAGTTTTTTTTTTTTTTACAATCCCGCAGCCGTCGGTAAAAAAAAAAACAAGTCATTACGTATGGTCTTCTTTGGTATTAACATTGATTTTTTATAGGGTCTTTGCACTTTAACTAAACACATTCTAAATTTCTAAAATCTGTATTGCATGGACACGGGTTATGTATTCCGGTATATGCATGAAATCATTATGCTAAACTCCTCACAGGAAGGGAACTTGGTGGAAGCTGTATACTGAGGGTACATAACTTACTTTGTCAGTTGGTAATGGGTCTGGAGCTGGCATGTCAGTTAACTGCTAGTAGTCCCCTGTGATTTCATGTTTATGTCCGTATATTTAGTTCTTTCAGTTTCATTTTTCACAATTGACTCAGTCCTGTTGCCAACTGAATTTTACTGTTGTTACGGTTGTTTTTTTGATTTATCACATTGGCTATAGGGGGAAGGTTTGGGCCCAATAAAACTAGTTTAACCCCGCCGCAGCAGGTTTGCGCCTGTCCTAAGTCAGGAAAGTTATTAAGCCTTTGTGTGTCTTGTCTTTTTTCTAGTTAAGTTTACTTTATGTCTATAGGAGTCTAGGATGATGTTTATTTCGCTGAACTTGATAACTCTTTATTCAGGGGCCGACTCCGACCTGCCGTTGGGTGTGGGGTCCATTGAAGATCTTATGGAGGCTTTGAGTTGTTATTACTCCCCTTTGGGTCGTTGTCTCTTTGACACATTCCCGTTTCCCTTCTTTTTTCTATGGATGTAGCGTTGTTCGACATTTAGCACGAATTTCGCTCAAATTGATGTTAGAGGTCGTCTTGAACTTACTTTGAGGTATGAGCATAGCTCATTACTGAAGGCCTAATGATGACTTCAAGATGAAGAACAAAAAAAGCATTTTTCAATTACTTGGTTTTACCATGTATTTTTGTAGAGACTTCTCTCGTGTGTATTTACTCCATATCCTTTCATTGTTAATTTTATTAAGAGATGTATGTGAGAGGTGTATTTCATAGTTTTCAAAGTAATGTATATATAAGTATACTCAAACAACCTATTACCGTGGCATACCTAATACCGTGGTATTTATAATATGCGCGATTCTTCTCTTCTACTCCCTTAAATACCGTTTTTGCTGACTCTGAAAGACAGAATTTTGTCTACTACAGACGATACAGTGAGATATTAGCCAGATATATTTGTATTTTCGGTAAGTTTCCGTCGTTTTTTCTGTGAAAATTCAAACTTACGGTCAATTCTGCGCATGCATGGTTAAAAATAGCCCCTAAAAACCCAGAAGGGGAAATTCCTTTCGATCCCTATTTTTGGAAATAGAAAGTTGGTGATATGAAATATTTTTCCTTCTGTTGTTTGTAAAAGAATTAAATAGTATTTATACATAAATATGCTAAGACATTGCATTTGAAATAAGACAGTTTTTGAGTATTTTGGGGTAAGTCAATGAGTTGTATATGTCGTATAGTAATCTAACTGAAAATTAAGTATTACATAAAAATTACAATTTTAAGAGTCCTAGATATTTTTTCAAGAAATAAGATAATTTTATAAAATTTGTGACGAAGAATCTAGTGATATTCTAAATGCAAGATTTTTTTTTATAGATTTATGATTAGTTGAATATAAAATGGTAATTTGACAGTGTTATATTACTTACAATGGCGAGAAAGTAATTATTAAGTATTCATTCACTTGGGACATACCATACATACATGTGAATGTATTTTCAAATTATGAAAAGATATAAAAAATAGAATTTCCAAAATACCACGGTAATAGGTCAAGGCCAATTTTCTTAGAAAAAAATTTTTTGACCGCATCATTTAGACAGTACTGTGTTTTGTGAAACGAAGGAATTACACGAGACCGTCTGTTAAGAAAGCATAAATGGTAAGGTATCCAATAATTATAAACTTTTAATTCTAGCTCAGCAATAACAATATATAATTATACAAACAATCTTATTACCACGGTAATAGGTCGTTCCAGGCTAAGGGGACGACCATTTGATTCTGAGGGGGGGGCCTGGCAAATTTGGTCGAGTCAGATTATTTATTTTCAACATTTTGCGGGTCAGAAAATTTATTTTTCGCCGCTCCGCAGCGAGATTATTTATTTTCTATATACTGTATTAAAGAACCTGGGGGCCAGATTATTTATTTTTTTCATTTTCTGGGTGGTTGAGGCCAGATTATTTATTTTCATGATTTTCAAGGCCAGAATATTTATTTACAAAATCTGCCAGCCCCCCCNCCCCCCCCCCCCCCCCCCCCCCTCAGAATCAAATGGTCGTCCCCTAATTTATTTTATGAGCCTGATTTGCAGGGAACATTCAGTTGTGTTTTAAGCTTCCGTTTCCGTTCCCCTTTAATTATTTGTGGATTGTGATCTATTATCAATAATATGACAATAGGAACAACCTATGGAAGGGCGTCAAGAGGAAATTCACACCTCATATATTCGGGAAGGTCACAATTAATTTGAAAATGTCATACACTGTATTTCATAAGTTCAGGAATGTCACAATTAATATTCTGCAAATGTTGCATTTCATAAGTTCAGGATCGTCATACTTAATTTTGTAAAACCTACAATGACCCCCTAATGTCTGCTACATGTTATCCCATTGGTCATTTTTGGATACGAAGATAAAGCTATCTAAATTTTAATTTCAATACAGTAGGTTGTATTCAAAAAGTTTTACAGTGAAAAATATTGCTTTTTTATCTACTTAATTTTTTTATTCTGCATCTGCTAAAACAAATTAAGTTGCAGTATCATACGAAACAATAGAAAAACTAGGCAGATTTTCTTGATCAGTGTATCAAGTCCTATAATTAAAAACAACCTTTCTACATATAGAAGGGCTTGACGCCCTTTATGATGCCATCATTTGCATTTCAACTTAAAAGGTCACATGAAAGAAACTTGATCCCATTTATTTGATTGATTGATTGATTAATAAGTCGGCGTTTTACATCCACTGAGCAGTATTTCAGCTATATCAAGACGACAACAAGTTAATCAACAAGAAATAAATACTGGTCGATTGAATAACTTGAACAACGAGTTTGTACCGTGAAGAATGGGTAAGGGTAAATATTTTTACCTACTTCACGAATCTCAGTAAATATTTTGACGAGGCACAGAGCGTCACAATTCTCAGAATTACAGAACAACAAGAAACTATTATCTTCTGGATTTTCAACAAAAATAAATCTTAAAAAGTGCAATTATTAAATACCAGTATATCCTTCTATTGCGAATTTGTTCTCTATCAGCCTTTACACATATTTCGGTTCATAAATTTCCAAATATTTTGACTCGATCTGCACTGATGAGACATAAGTTGTCAAAATGCGCATATGCAGAACCTAAATTCACAATTCACAGTAACCTCGGTATTTTGTTATTTGAAAATTCTTGGATATCTGTAACTGAAACTACAATTAATGCAATTCTGATGTCACAAAACAAAAAGGCATCTAATTTCCAATTCTTGAAATTGTTTTCAAGCTCATAAAGGCTAGCATTGTCTTTTTCAAATGTCTTTTTTCATCTTTTTTTTTAGAGAAATGTAAAGGATTTTCCCATGAAGATTTCTTTGACACAAATTAAGACAAGTAAATATTACGAAATAATCAAAATAATAACTGAAATTGTATTTTTTATTTTGTATCATTTGGCTGATGCCACTCCTTGTGGACCCTAGGTCCCCGAGGGCATGCACATGCTCAATAGTCAAACTTGTCTGACATGAAAATTTTACTTCCATTTTATAGAAATTTTACTGTTTTTATCAAACTCTAACCACTCATTAAATACTGAGGCTTAAATCCGTGTATGACACTCTGTAGATGTCCTTGGCACTGGATTTGGCTTCCTATTTCGAAATTTTTGGTAATGGGTACTTCTTTTTTAATTCTTTTGGATTATGGCTTTCCATATTATTTGATTCTAATGCTGCTGATGAGAGGTTACTCCTTGAAACACGTGTACAGTATAACGAAATTTACTGTTTTTATGCAACTTGAGTATTTTTGTATTCCAACCACCAAGAGGAATCAGTGCCAGTTAAGATATAACAGGACTTAGGTTAGGTTTCGATTCAGATTTAATTTCCCAATAATACTACATAATTGGACCTCCACAAGAAGAATAGTCAACTGGACGTTGGAAATTACAGACCAGTCAGCATGCTGCCAGTGGTGTTGAAGTTGTTCGAGAGAACCATTTACGAACAACTTTTAAATATTTTGAAAATATATTTCTCCCCTTTTTATCTGCTTTTAGACCTGGTTTTGGATGTAACACTGCATTGTTAAAAATAATTGAAGACTGGAAAAAGCAATCAATTGTAAGTAATATACAGCTGTATTACTTATGGATCTCTCGAAGGCCTTCCACACAATGTGTTTATTTTAAAACTTGAGGCATATGGTTTATCTGAGTCATCATTAAATCTGATGAATAGCTATCTATCTGAAAGTGTGAAAGTTGATGTTAATTTTAGCATCTAAGATTTTCAACCATAAACGTGTATTGCAAACCCTTACCACCGACGATCTCAAGTCTAAACCACCCATTTGTTCTGTTTGATTCACTCGGCGTATGAATTTATAAGGTGAACTTAAATGTAGTTCGGTCAACGTCGTCTATCGAAAAATAAACGACTTCAGAAATTGCTACCGGAAGTAAATTCAACCACTCATCAGCGTATTTCCTATTATGCAAATCATATAAGAATTATCACACTGTAACAGCATTAAAACTTTTGACTTCTCCACGCTTTATACTACAATTCCTCATGAACAACTGAAATCACGACTGAAAGATTAGGATGAAGAACAAGTATCTCGCAACATCAGAATTATTGAAAATGGATGATGCATTAGTTCTCATTGACCCTCGTAGCTGACTGCTTTATTAATGAATCATGGACCTCACAGCCTTAATCCACTCCGAAAGAGAATCCAGGTCTTCATCTTGTTCATCTCCCGCAAGAACGACGAACGAAGATATAAGTACATTGTTATAGGCAGGGAACAAGCATACTTTGTAAAATACGACTCAGAATCCCGGAAAAATATACAGAGGAAGCAGTGATTAAAATGTTAGAGTTTCTGATCGACAATATATTTGTCCAGTTTGGAGGACTTGTTTTTCAACAGACTAACGGAATTCCAATAGCCACAAACTGTGCACCTCTTTTAGCCAATCTATTTCTCCACTCATAAGAAGCTTAATTTATCGAAGGGCTTCTTCAAAATAAAGATAAAAAAACTGACCCAGTCCTTTAATTTCAGCTTCCGTTATATAAATGATATTTTATCACTAAACAACCCTCGTTTTGGTGATTTTCTTCATCTTATCTATCCAAAAGAGCTCCAAATTAAGGATACTACAGATACTTCCACATCAGTCTCGTTCCTTGATCTTCATCTTAAAATTGACAATAGAGGTACACTACAAACTAGGCTATATGACAAACGCGATGAATTCATTTTTCCAATAGTCAATTTCCCTTTTCTTTGTAGCAACATTCCAAAAGTACCGGCATATGGAGTTTACATCTCCCAACTCATTCGCTACTCAAGGGCCTGTGGTCGATACAGTGACTACTTGATAGAGCTTGGTTACTTACAAATAGGCTATGTTGGCCAAAACTTGAGTTCATCACTACAGAATTTTTACGGTCGACATCACGATCTTGTGGACCGCTATGGGATATTGCAACGGTCAAGCAAGTGGCAAAAGTTTCATTTTGAAAAGATGTAAATTCACACCCCAAGCCGACGCTCCGAAAGACTGCCTGTGGAGAAAGATACACATTTTACACATTGTTAATTTATTGACAGCAGACAACATAGATCGTGTATGCAGAATAAGTGATTAACAGTAGCGTCTTGATAAGATTTTACATTTGATTGGTTGCATAATAATAAAACCATCCCGTGAATCAAATTTAAAATCTTCTCCGGGTCGCGCTTTCAATCAATTGATTTACATACATCGCTGTCAATCAATTATCAACAATGTTTTTATACCAGCGGTCAGTAATTGCGAGCGTCGGCTTGGGGTGTGAATTACAGTCTAAACACAGTTACCGTAACCAGTGTTACTATTAGTCTATCTAATACTCTGTTGGACTTACTACTGCGCTGCTTGATTGGTCATTATTTTGTTTTGTACTCCCCTTATAGGTGATAAATTCCTTTTCAAATTCATTTAGTAACGCACTGACTAGCATTTAATCTGTTTGTTTGTTATTTAATCCAATCAAGATGTGAAAAAATTTGCTTTGTTGATCAATTCAGTTGTTTGTAACATGAAGCTTTGGGCAAGAAATGTGTCCAAATTTGACAATTAAGAAGAATACAAATAACAATGTTTTGATTGGTTATTTGAAGCCCGACCACATTGTCGACTACTTATGTGTAAATTTGCAACCAATTGTAGACTTTTTATGGATCTTTACAACTTTATACCCTTAGCTTTTTGAGAGTCATTATGTTAATTTTCTACTGTGCAATACTTACAAAGATTTCAATCTATAAATACTATCAAGAATCGTGATTTTATTACAATTTAGTACTAAAATGATAAATAATTGATATACCCCAATAAAGATGCTGACCCGTCATATTAAGATCCAATCTCATTATCGACATAAACTCCTTCAGAATAAAGTTGAAATGACATACCCATTGTAAGCAAAAATATGACAAACACCCTTTTTGTCAGAACCCCAAACTACCCAATATATAGTGAGTGAACCCCCCCCCCTTTGGGGTGTGCTTGTAAGATATGGAATCTTAAGGTTAGATTATATGTAGTTTCTATATTTTGCTATGAAGTTATTTCACAGGTTTGTTTTGTAACTAATTCTATATATACGTCCATCGAATATTAACGTTTTTATTAACACTTTTATACACTCGGTTATAAATCATTTCAAACAGTATTCAATTGATCAAACGTTACTGTTTTCCAAACAAATTTAACAGGGTCTCAATTCCTTTGGGCAATCTCTATGACCAACTAAACGATACAACAAAGGGTAATTGGTATTTGATTGGATAAAATGACAAACAAAAAGATTATGTGGTATATGATGCATTACTAAATGAGTTTGAAAAGAAATTAAATGCCAATGACAGTACTACAAATTAAAATAATGACCAATCAAGCAGTGTAGTAGCAAGTCCAGCAGAGTATTAGAAAGACTAGTAGTAACACTGGTTACGGTAACTGTGTTTAGACTGTAAATCTCTTTAAATTGAAACTTTTGTCACTCGCTTGACCGTTGCAATATCTGTTTCCTAGATGACAACAGATCTTTCTCTTTGCCACTAAACGTTGTTTTTCCTCCACCGGATTTGACTTTACTACCGGAGTTGACATGTTCAACACGGCGGGTGTCTTATAAGAAGCAGGAGATGCTTACTTTACCGGTGCACCTGATCTCACCCATGGTTTTTATTGGGTCCGTGTAGATCATTTTTGTATATGTGTGTGTCTTCATTTCCTTTTCTGTGCCATGCTCTTGTTATGTCTTTGTTTCTTTGTTTTTCCGACGTTGCCATTATCCTTGGATTCTTCGTTTTAGACTAACGGTTCAATTCTCACTTACTTTTAGTACACGGAAAAAAATGTATATAAGGATGTACCTAAAGGCTCGATACTTGGGCCGGTCTTGTTTGATATATTTTTAAATGATATTTTTTTTAATTTTGTAAATAAAAGTATTTTATATAGTTATGCAGATGATAATACATTGTCATACTCAGACACAGAAATTGGAAAGGTTGTGGGTACTTTAGAAAAGGAAAGTTTTGATTTAATTCATTGGTTCTCCCGCAACCAGATGAAAGCAAATCCAGATTTTCAAGCAATTGCTATTGACTCTAAAACTGCAAATGAAAATATTCGTTTTAATTTGGATGGAATTAAAATTAACTACGAAAATGAAGTAAAATGACTGGGTGTAACAATTAATTATCAACTAAAATTTAATACTCATATTTCGAATATAAGTATATATGCTTCAAGACAGCTAAATGTGTTAAAACGTATTGATAAAAATTTAACAAAATTAGGTAGATTAACAATATATTTTTCTTTAATTATGACTAATTTCAAAATATTGCCTCACTGTTTTGCATTCTTGTGGTGAAACCAATACTAGAAATTGCAAAAAAATTAAGAAAGGGCACTTAGATCTATATATGAAGATTATCAGAGCCCCTATGAAGATTTATTAATAAAATCCAAATTACTAACTCTTAAGAAAAGAAGAAGTTAGATATATTGCTAGTGAAGTGAACAAAATATTGAATAATAAAGGTTCGAGTTATTTACAACCACGGCAGTAGAATATCGAAGGAACAAAACACAAGATTACATATATCAAAGTCCAGAGACAAGGCAAAAGCAAGAACACCAGAAGACGGAAGACCAAAGACACTACATGCCCACAAAACACAAAACTAAAGCACCAACAGTGTGATTTATATATTTACGTTTAACGATAACCATTATTCTTTCAGGAAAACAAATACAGTTCGAATAACCCAGGTGAGAACATCATATCATGGTTTGCAATCCTTAAGATATGTAGGAGCCACACTCTGGAATGAGCAGCCGAGATGAGTTGAGAAATACTTAAGTCTTTACCAGTTTAATAAGAGCCTAATAAACTCCTGGAGTGGCAGCTCATACAGATGTGTCTCCTGTAGATCTTAAGGGTGTGCTCTTTTCAGTCGCAAGTTTTACTGTTTTCTTCTGCTTTATTATCATTCTGCGTTTTTTAGTTTTTTAGTTTTGCTACATCTCAGTGCTATATTATGCATGGCTCTTATAAATGTGCTTTTGTAAGTTTTAGCTGTAATTTTACAGGGTTTTTATATTTCATCCTGTGGCTATGTTAATTGCATGGCTTTCATAAATGTGATTATGTCAGTGACTTTTTAAATTGATATTCTGTGAACTTTTTTTTACCTTTTTGGGGCCATTTAGGGCTTGCTATTTGGTGCAAGGTTCCTCAATGTGTTGAAGACCGAACGGTGACCTCTAGATGCTTTGTTTGGGTCGTTTTAACCTGGATATGGGATGTTGTGTCCTTGACATTTACCCCATTTCCTTTCTTTTTCATATTTTGTATGTATGAAGCTTACATATATGTCATATTGTTATGTCAGTGTATGTTTCATATCATATGTGTTGTTTTGTTCTATCGGTAAAAAGCTCTACAGAGTTTACGTTATTATTATGATATGTATCCGACTTTAAATTAAACTTTTATGCTTTAAGCTTTGTGCTTGAGGTGAAACGAAATTATAAAGGTCAGTGTTTTCCATTTTCAACGTTGAAATGGTGTTTTTATTCTACAATAACAAGGCTTGTTATTTATATTAGTTAAAATTATCTCAAACTTAATATAATAAAAACTATCTGCCACAAGTGAGTTTTGATTGTCTGAATCACCTTTAAACGGGAATCGAAAACACTGAGGGTTATAAATACTAATTTTCTTTTACGACAGACATTTCCTTACATATCTTTAGTGTACTTTGCAATTATTGGTTCCGTTACAATACCGTCTGGGTCGGGAAAAGATGTACGCTCGTTGCGTTATGGATTTCAGATGATTTTGAGAATTAAAAATCGTTTCAGCATTCTTGCGGAATTTTAATTCTATTTAGTGTTTTTTTAATTGACCTCAAAGATTAAGGAGGTTTTTGCAACGTTTGTATATTTTTGTCTTTACTACTACTTTGTCTGTTGGCTTGTCACTGACTGCAATGAAAAGTCATACTTGAAAAAAAAACATGTAGATGGTGCCTCTTAGAATATTATTAATTATTTATTAGTTAGAGTTTAACGTCAAGTGAGCACTATTTCAGTTAATGAATTTAAAAAACGTGAGAAAAAGGAGAAAAAAATAAAGGTGGAAGGGACAACGGGGGCAATGAGTTTTGATTGCCACTTTAAAAAAGAAGAGATGGTAGGGGCAGGAAATGTAGCCTTTTATACGATTGCCAGTGCGTGTGCTCTCCTTAGAGAAATATAGAAGGGGTCTTTATATTGCATAGAGCGTGGCGTTTCTCAACACAATTTGGCTACAATGGTTCGTGGTCAGGCTTTCCGTAATATGTCTAACTACCCCGCATAGACTGTGCATTTCCCTATCAAACAACTGGGTACGCGCACGGCAGCTATGTAGCCGAAGCCCCTGAAAACCGATTCAGGTGCCGTTCCTTTTAGAATAAGTGGTGTAGTAAAAACTGTGTTTATTGATATTTGACTGTTATTTTTTAATATTCTCCTCTGTGTAATCATATTTTTCTTCGTAGTGTGACTGTTGGATGCCCAGAGTAGCTCATGCGTAGGTACCCTTCTAGCTCTGTTGATTTATATTGCTATTCCTTTAGTTTGATGGCACTCTTGTTCATTTTTGTTTATCTTTTGTTATATTGTGTTGTCCGTTTATTGACCTATTTGTAGAATTTTAATTCACATCTCTTTTCATTCTGCCTTTCCACATTGAATTCTAGAATAAATAAAAACTTTGATGATGACGATAATGATCAAACAACATCGAAATTACTGTGAATTTTGTTTCTGCATATGGCCATTTTGATAACTTTAGTGCAGGTAAAATCAAAACATTTTGAAATCCATAAACCGTGAAATATAAGTAAATCTGATGAAGAACAAATTACCAATATGATCTGAATAGAAAAGCAAAAATCAGCTAAGGACGCAGCTGTGCAACAGGTAGATACTCCTTGATTTTAAATAAAATTTTCGTAATGTTAGACATTGCAAGTTTCCAAATAAAATCGATTTTCTGGCCATTACCGAAGTACTGGCAACTAGGTCGGTGAATACAATCGGGCACGAACAGTCCACTAGTCTAAGCATCGGCCCAATGGTAATAAATAACAAAATACTGAAGTTGATCTCCAAGCTTTATTTCATTTCTAAGACACATCAAATATTTACGTTAGTCAATATCTTCAATAAAGACAGGAATCGAGTTACCACGTTGACGTGAGATTGTATCTTTTGAGGATTGTTCACTTTTTATTTCTTTTACTGAGATTTCTACATTTGATGCCGATAATCTCGAGCAGAACAATTTGTGAAATCCTGCTTTGAAATGACCATTTGTCAGATAGTAGATAAAGCAATTAATTGACGGATGGCAGTGTGCGAAAACGGTGATCCATAGATTTACTTGGTGAGGGTATGTATCTTCAACATCAGCAACCAAAAGTACGGCAAACGGAATCCAACAGACTGAAAATATGGTGTATACAATAAATATTGTCCTTGTTAATTTAAGGCTGTGATTGACATTATTTGTTACAGTGCCTGTATCAAACACCTGTTGTCGTTTATGGTACACATAAAAAATTAAGCTGCAATAAGAAATACCTACTACAAGAAGTGGTATCCATACCAGGCCAACAGAGAAAATAACAGTATATCCATAAGTTGACTTCCTGTCCCATATACATTGTAGACTTTTGTCATCAAAACCGTGATTTCCAATTCCTGCAACGTTGAGTAGAACCATAAGTAATCCAATACAATACAGTAAGATACATATTCCTATACATGTGTAGCGATTACAAAGTTTTGAGTGATATGTATTGTGACAGATATAGATATATCTATTGAAGCTTAGGAGTGCTATGGATCCAAGAGACGATATACATGAGATAGTGCATAACATTCCAATCATCTTACATAGCACTGGATGCTGGTAAAAGAATTGTCGACCATCAACTTTACCTGAAAAAGTACAGAAACTTATTGACAATGGATATCATATGAGTCATTGTTCTAATTTTCAAAAAATTCAAATAAATAACTTTGTTTCAAAAAATGTTAGTCTAGGTATCTTTTCATTTGTTTTTATGCCCCCGCGACAAATAGTCGGGTGCATATTGTTTTACATCCTACTCCTTCTACAGTTTAAATGCTACAAGTTTTTATTTTGCAGATCATTTGTACATATATTGAAGGTGTGCATGTGGAAAGGATTTTGATTTTGGTTCATTTTTGTGAAAATTATAAAATGTGTTCGTCGTTTTTGGTGATTTTTTCAAAAGAGGGTACTTATGTATGTAGTGATGTTTCTGACGTCAACAACCGAAACTTTGTGTAACTGAAAAACTTCTGCATCAAGGGTTTAGATATCATAAATTGATAAAGACACTCTCTTAATTTTATTATAGTTGTATTGGTTTATTAGGGAAATTTGGTCCTACATGCAGGGCTCTTATACAACAGGGCATTTCACATCCAAACTTCTATGGAAATATCATTTACAAAGCACATAAATTCAAAAATTGTCCTTCCAAACTTATTAATCCGTTAAACAAACGTATTCGTAAAGGATATAAATACAGCATTGTTGTTAACTCTTTACTTCTGGTTTTTGATAGCAAAGATATCGATCAGCCCCTAAATGCTTTATACCGTAAATAAATAATTATCGTTTCATATTGGCAGTATTTGGCATTGTACACTATCATGTTCTTCTTTCATAGTTGATGATGTTGTTATACGAAATCTATTTAGAAGTATTTCAATTGAAGTTTCATATTTAAGAAGGCTTGATTTCATAGTCAACGTACCCTTGTGTATTGTCTTCATATTTTATGAACTTCATTGTAAAGGTACTCGTCTTGATAAGTTGGACATTTTTCAAGTTTGATTTTTACTGTGAGTCTTTTTGTGTATTTATTTTAGCCATTCACCACACATAGGGGGGGGGGTTGGATCCAAGAAAACGAGTTTAACCCCGCTGCAATTTTGCGCCTGTCCAAAGTCAGGAATATGTTGGTCATTGGCTTGTCCTTGTCTTCTTAACAAATTTAAGTTTCTTGATATTCGGGTTATTGGATGTGGTTTGTTTCCATTGATTTATTCACTTTTTTACCTTTTGAGGGTCATTTAAGGCTTGCTATATGGTGTAAGGTTCCTCACTGTGTTGAAGAGCGTACGATGACCCCTAGATGCTTTGTTTTGGGTTGTTTTTCCTGGAAATGGGATGTTGTCTCCTTGACATTTACCCCATTTCCTGTCTTTTTCATATAGTTTGTCCGCGCAACTCCTCCTACACTTTTTACTCTAGAAAGTTGTTATTGTGCAAATGATTTGTACCCATATAGAAGATGTGCATGTGGGAAGAATTTTGATTTTGTGCATTTTTCCGAAAAATATACATTGTTGAACTTAGTCATTTTTGGGTAAATTAGTAATAGATGGTACATAATTTGTCCGCGCAACTCCTACTACACTTTTTATGCTAGGAGGTTTTTATATGGCAGATCATTTGTACCGATACTGAAGATGTGCATATGGGGAGGATTTTGATTTGGGTGCATTTGTCTAAAAATACAAATTGTTGAACTTAGTCATTATTGTGATTAAAAATAGAGGGTAAATACATGTAGTTTGTCTGCGCAACTCCTATAGCGGGGGCATCATATGTGTCTTACAGACACAAATATCATTACTAAGAAATCAACCACAGTTTGATGCAATCTTGCGCGGGGGCATATCATCCTCTAGTTTATTGTCTAGAATATTTTTCCTGCAAATATTTGGTTCAAATGACCTAACCAAATACCGAACTTACAGTAAATTTAGTTTCTCCATATGGCTATATGTCTGCATCTCAAAATAATTACGTTTCTCACAATAAAAACATCGTTGAAAGAAAACTTTGATGAAAGGATGAAGAACAACATTAAAAGCGTTGTTCGATTACCCGGTTTTGCCAAGTGTTTTTATATGGACTTTGTCTCGTGTGCATTTACTCCATATCCCTTAATTGATTATTTGAGGAGAATACAGGATTCTTCTCTCTAACATTACTTACAAAAATCATTGTTCCTGGACTTGCGATGACATGATTAAGGCAACGAATCTTTTGCTAGACAACATTTTTGTTCGTTTTTGCAACATCGTCTATCAACAGGTCATTGGAATTCCCATGGGTACAAACTGTGCACCTCTCATTGCAGATCTTTTCCCGTTCTGTTACAAACGGGAATTTATGAAAAACCTACAGGATGGAACCATACAAAACAGTGATCAACTTATTTAAATTTTAAACGATAACAGAAGGTATATCGACGATATCCTTACTATTGACAATCCCCAGATTTTAGACTATTTCGACCTCATTTACCCACAACAACTGAAACTTAATAAAGCAAACAATGATTCTAAATACTGCCCATTTCTCGATCTAACTATCATCATTGACTCTAGAAAAATTAAAACTAAAATTTATGATAAAAGGGGTAATTTTTACTATTACTAATGTCCCTTTTCTTGATGGCGACATTCCTGTAGCTCCACCATACGGGTGTATATATCTCAACTGGTACGATTCGCACGCGTCTGTTCTACTCTTGGCGACTTTAATGCTATCACATCCAATCTTTTACAACAAAGTTACAGATTTCATAGATTGATAAACACATTTAAGAAGTTTTATATTAGAGCATTTGATATCTAAATATTAATGGGACTTGCAATCAGCTTATTACTAAGGGCATTTCTCACTCTCGTCGAGAAATCTGGGACGTAACTTACATTCTTTACGTAATAGGGGATATTGACCGTATATTCTTCATGATTCGTTAAATTGGCTTTGGGATCCAATGACCTGAAGATTTTACCATAATACTGGCCTCTCACTGATACTGCCCATGTCTACTGAAATTCATGATGATTCTTTACCAAACCCTTCGGGACGTTTCGAATTTGATAATTATTCCGTAGTGCGACAGTGTTTTACCAGCAGACTAGGCTTCTTGAGGTAGTCGGCAGTTTAGCGGCGAGCACTCCTTGACCCATCTTTCTAAATAACGTTTTGTCTTATTCTTTCCTTTTCAAGATTCCGGTGTCTACCTGTATTGGGTTTATTTGTATGTTTATTATATTAAAGGGAAACGGGATAGAGAAATGGGAGGTTTTGGGTACCCATAAACCGGTTTAACCCTACCGTTAGCTGTTGCTAGTGCCGGTACCAAGTCCGGCTGTCCCGAGTTCCTATCGTCTTCTATGTTTGTCTTTTGTCATTTTATTATTTTTCCTGTGCAGTTGGCATGTAATGTAATGTTTGGCCATTGTTAGTGTTTCCTGTTATCTTTTCTTCATTAATTAAAATGCACATGATGATGTTTGTTAAAATGTTTAACTAAACGTTTCTCAAATATATGTCCACTTTTGATATCTGGTTTTAAAGCAAAATCACTTAAAATGAATTTTAACACGGTTATGAATGATTAGAATATCAATGATTTTCGTCGTATTTTAAAATCTTAATTTACAATCTATCTTGTACAGTCGGAAAATAGTAGCTTGCCACCATAATAAATACTGCATATCAATACAATTGTAAATCTAAAATTACACAGAAATAATATGGTTTTCCCGAGCTATCTAAAGGTATACTAAGTAACATGTTAATTAGCATGTTGAAAAACATTGAAACTCGAGACTGATTATATTAAAGACAGGCATATTTTCTCCCGCTAGTGCCAATACCGTACGTAACGTCCCCATTTTCGTTGTGCATCAAGTATACAATATTCTTGCATACTAACACTAGAATAAAACACTTAAATAGAGGGCATATCTAGCAAATCGACCAAAGGGGCAATTATCATTGTCCGTTTGTTTTGAAAAAAGTATAGCATATTGTGAATCAAATCATAGTCCTTCGAAAAGGCAATAAAGTAGAGCGGTGAGTATTAAAAAAGTCCTTCAATTGTTTTAATTGACCCAAAAGCCTCGTGGAATTTTATTGGCTCGTATATTGACAAGGGTATCAAATTATAACCCATCAATATGAGAAAACAAGTGTATCTAAGCAAAAGGGGTCAAATGAAGTGTTAATCAATATGCGAAAACAAGTGTGGCATACAGACAAATTCATTGCCAATCAATATGGCAAAACAAGCCGAGCATACAGTCAGAAGCATCAAAGGTGGTGCCCATCAAACGTGGAAAACAACTGGAGGATACTAACAAGAGGGAAGAAAATCATACGCCATCAATATAGCCAAACAAATTCATCATACCAGAAAGACGGATCAAATTCGTAGTCAATCAATATGACAAAACAGAGTAAAAGTTGACGGAAGGATCAAAATCATACTCCGTCAACATAACAAAACAAGCTGCACATACCAACAGGGGAACAAAATCATAATCCGTCAACATAACAAAACAAGCTGCACATACCATCAGGAGAACAAAATCATGAAAACTAGTGTAGCATACAAGAGGATCAAAATCATACACTGTAAAATTGTGTTTAGACCATTTGAAACATGTTTAGCTTAAACATGTTTAGGAAAATGTTGAAATTCTATACACATGATTCCTATATATGTTCATTTCGTAATCATGTTTAGACTCAGAACATATATGAAAAAGAAAGGAAATGGGGTAAATGTCAAGGAGACAACATCCTATATCAAGGTTACAACGGCCCAAGACAAAACATCTAGGGGTCACCGTACGGTCTTCAACACAGTGAGGAACCTCACACCATATAGCAAGCACTAAATGGCCCTAAAAAGGTAAAAAAAGTGAATAAATCAATCGAAACAAATCACATCCAATAACCCAAATATCAAGGAACTAAAATATTATAAGAAGACAAGGACAAGCCAATGACCAACATATTCCTGACTTGGGACAGGCGCAAAAATTGCGGTGAGGTAAAACTCGTTTTCTTGAATCCAAACCAATATTTTACATGTTTAGAGTAAGAACATGTTACATTTTACATGTTTAGGGTTAGAACACATAAAACCTCCCCGCCAAAGGTATCATCTTACACAAAGGAAATAGCGTGGTCAGCCATTAAACAAGGAAGACAGTGTAAACAAGGAGGGGAACAAAAGATTGTTTTCCAGATATCTGCGTGAAATACAGAAATATAATAACGAAAGTAAAGAATTAAAGTTTGGTATGATTTTTGCACGTAACTGCAGCTAAAGTTATAGTTTTTAAAAAGGGGAGGGTCTTCACTAAAACTATTTTAGGTTTAGGCTTGTTTAGATATACGGATGTTCTTCGCCTTCTGTGAAGTGAAAGTGTTAATTGTCATGATATATTTATGCAAATTTTAATTGAAGTTATTCAAGCAATATTTGTGAGACATTATTTAAATGCACGTACCACAGTAGTTTGAATTTGTTGCTTTATAGTACTTTTATTTTGCTTTAAGGTCCCTGTTTTTTGACTGTCTGTTTCAAGAAAGATGTCTGCTAGTAAACATTAATGCGGTACCACGATATCGATGGAGAAGGACTTCTTTACATTCTAGAAACCGGTTCGAAACAATAGTCAAACATGTCTGTCATTATTTTACGAAAGGCTTAAATGATTTTTAACCTTAATCATGAATATGGGATTTATTATAACAAAATACGAAATGACAGCAATTTTCCCCTAGCAAGATGTATTCATGAGATATATTGTTGGACGTTCGTGAACTACATTGCGCACATTCCTTGAGCTTTATTGTTGGACATTCTTTGAGCTTCATCGTTGGACTCTCCCTGAAAATAAATGACCTGAACACATAACGTATAAACATGTATACAAGCTACACACTGAAAACCTAAACATGTTTAGGCTCTAAACATGTTTAGGGTCTATACATGTTTAGGTATAGAACATGTTAAAAATATGAGACAAGAAATGTGTTTAGAAAAACGTTTAGGGCCTAAACACATTTTTTACAGTGTAATCCGTCAACATGAAGGTGCATGTACGGACAGGGGAACAAAATCATGAAAACTCTTGTAGCATGCAAGGAGGGTCGAAATTGCAACCAATAAATAAAGCAAAGCAAGTATGGAATACTACAGAGCTATCAATTTTATTGTCCATATTCTATCTGTAAAACAAATGTGTATAAATTTCATTTCTGAATTTCTGAATTATGCGTATGATTCGGCTTCTTGTTTAGATCTTAAGCATTAAACGTTTTATTAAGAGAAAATATTCGAAGACATATAATTCCAATTTTGTCAATATTTAGCATACTTCATCCGTTGTTGTGCTACGCACTTACAGTTTTGTACTTAGATTGAAGTGCTGTAGCATTTTACTATACTACTGTGCCTAGTATGAAACGGTGTAATTAAATCATAAATCGTGGCTGAAAGCCTGACTACTTTTAGTGCACTTTTACTGGAGTCAGTAATTATTAAAGAAATCTTAATTCAGAAAATTACTTGTTTTTTTTTCATTTCGTCGTGTGAATATTGTACTTTAAATATTATAGTCCACTTTTTGAAAAATTGGAGATAACAATGTAATTCGCCTAATGTTATACTGATCTATCTCCCTGTAGTGAAATTACTCTACGTTAGTGAGTTTCTGTAGGATTTTCACAGTACCGCTGTTGCTATATCTCCATTGTCCCTAAAAAAAAAGCATGTACATCCGGATAGCTAAATTGTTAAAAAAAATTCAATGTAAGAATTGGAAAATCAGAATGTTACAACAGCCAAAAAGGGGGGAATTGATTCTTTAATGCAATGAATAAACTTAATCTTACGGATTCATTTACTTGTTTGTTATGTACAAAATGTCGTTTTGATAACTTGGTGTAACTATCTACCAACAGTTCGAAAAAAACAGACGGATTTTTCTCGGTTTCTACAACAGTATAATTTTCACACCACGAAATTTTGCAGTTTCCTATCTTGGATTACATTCGATCTGCCATTGAACTCTTGTGTGCAGTGAGCCAAATTTTCAGACATGTTTTGGTTTGTAATGTATCATGAATCATATCATGAAAATGTTTACAAAATTTAATATGAATCAACATAAATTGATAAATGAGAAATAACCAAACGACAACAGCTAATGGCCTTCTTGAAAAATCTCTTGTAATGATTCTTGTATAATTACCCTTGACTCTGAATGGATTTTTGTGTATTGTTAAATAAGATAAATTTGAAAATAGGACATTTTGCTAAAATCTCGTTTTATAAATAATTCTTAAAACTAGCTTTACGAGTGAAATCGTAAATTGATGACCCTACCAAAATATGTAAAAAACAAGTATACTCTGACAAAATTAA
The DNA here is from genome assembly GCA_002080025.1 of Modiolus philippinarum. Classification (NCBI taxonomy): domain Eukaryota; kingdom Metazoa; phylum Mollusca; class Bivalvia; order Mytilida; family Modiolidae; genus Modiolus; species Modiolus philippinarum. The sequence continues at coordinate 47,733 of MJUU01006625.1, read as the reverse complement.
AGTCAGAATACTCAAGCTGAGTTTAAGTTAATTTTTTCACTGAATCATATGAATCTAATTTTTGCATAGGCAATGGCCATTTTGACAAGTTACTGATCTTTATTCATGCAAAATTGTTACTAGTATGGGTGATAGGAACAAAACCGAAAGATGCAATAAGAAGCAGTGATAGAGAGATACAGATTGGCAACTACAAAATACGTCAAGGGTGACAGACATGTTAACAACACACTCAGAACTCTTCGATAGTTTTATAAAAGCTAATATCATAGGTACATTTCGTCGGATTGTTATTTAAAATGGTGATAAGCAAAATTACCTAGAGTTTCGATCGTTGTCAGTTACATATACTGTTAACTACAAGTTGCTAATCTCTATAATGTCTGTAGAGAACAAATAATCAAAAATATTTAAATAGAAAGGCAAGAACTAGCTAAGGACATATAGTTCGATCCGTTTTCTGTATACAGCAATATTTAAGTGTTTTATGCATTTTGTGTTATTTGAATAATGTGCATTTTGACGTAACTTTCAAAAACGTGTAACGTTAATATTGAATAATTTCAATTCCTATTCCAACGCCTAATTTTATTGGTCAATGTCATGAAAAATTAAGAAGTTATTTTTTTGAAAAATACTTCTGGGCGATTCATACTTTCCGAGGTCAAATATTGCAGTATATTATGACGTAAAATTCACTAAAAACATTATTTTAAGAGCAAATAAGTGGAATTATAAGAAATAAAAGTAATTTTGGAGGAGTTCATGGATGTGTAAACGCGGCCTACTCGCTCACAAACAAAATAAAGTCTTTCGAACTTTGTTTAGTTTATGAGCGAGTAGGCCGCGTTGACTTTATTTAGTTTGTGAGTAAGTACGATCTGGGACTAATTTATTAGTCCCAGGTACGATCGATAAACTATGGAAAATGACATGTAATAATCTATAATTATCCCAACTGGGATTATCCCGAGAATTTTAAATGTAATAGTTTAATAATTATTGACAACAGAGACACGCAATTAATCATAAACAATATTCCTTCATCTGCATTTTTCAATAATTCGGAACAACTGATGATGCGAACGGGATTCGGCACGAAACGACAAGGATTCTTGAAAAGAACTCTTAAGTCACAACCAAAACTTCTTGGCACACAATATCTCGTGTGACGAGAAATCAACGAAAACACGACCCCACGAAAACAGGACCTTTAACTCACTTTGGTGTTGGGATAAATTTGGACAAACTCGGGCATCGGGAAACTTGACGAAATGTGGACATTTCCCAAATCGCACACATGTCAGTGTCTCCCACTAGTATTCTGGCTAAATGTAGTAATAAATTTTGCTTTACATTATGTAGCACATTATATGCCAAGATAATTTAACACTGGTTTGGAGTTTGCGTTCTCCCCGTTTGATTTTGTTACGCTTCAGTGAACATGCGCGGGTAAATATTACAAATGAGCGCTAGCGTAGATAGGTCTCACTCTGTATGCTGCTGTCGAAAAAGGCACGGACCATTTTGATTTTCAGGGGGGGGGCTGGGATTTTCACCAGAACCGCGAAATTTTTTTCGACTGCTTCGCGGGCCAGATTATTTTTTTCCCATATACACAATGCTAGAAAATTTTGTTGAGCCGGGCTTTTTTTTCTAATCGACAGGATCAGGGCCAGATTATTTTTTTCAACCCAGATACTGGCCAGAAAATTTTTTTTGGCAAAAGTCAGGGCCAGAAATTTTTTTCTAAAAAATACCAGCCCCCCCCCCTGAAAATCAAATGGTACTGGTTTCATGTTTGTTGGGGCCCTCTTTGTTGTAGGTACTGCTGCTTATTAGCTCAACCTCAACTGGTATATATAATAATAAAAGAAAATATTCGGAAGGCATACGATTTTTCTCCGGAATCATAACAAAATGTCCAATTACATACTGATATTAGTTCGCAAATAGAAATAGTTCGTAAAATGTGACATTCAAATTTATATAGAAATGTGAACTATAGATGAACACTCACCAAAAGATTCACTTCTGAGCATGTATTTAGCGAGCTGCAAAATTTGAAAATCAAATAATTGGCACGAACGAATTTAGCATCGTAATAGATACACTCAAGCGCCCCTTGCGCTTGAGTAAAAATGTTTACCTACGACCAGTAGTTCTCGAGAAATGAAAAATATTATTTTTTTTTTACCGAATTTGACAATTGCTCTCGTTCAGAATTTAGCCTTATTTGGGGGTAGGGGTAGTACAAATCGTTTTTCAAGAAGTATACATCTTATTCATATAATTTCTTTTCTAAGTTCTTAATTTTTTCTTAACGAAAAAAAAAGTGAGTTTTGAATGTTTAGTTGATGGAAAATTTGAAAAATCTTGATTTTTACAGATTTTATGATGTCATGAATTTGACCAAAAAAGCAGCATTTTCTTACAAAACTGTCTTCTATCATCAGTTCCTATGATATCATAAGTGACATTTCTTCAGATTCACGAGATCTAACAATCTGGAAACCCTAACAAATGACTTGATGGTAGAATTCCATATTTTTACCATTTATACCCTGACCTGAATAGTATACATTTTAGTATACGAAATCTATTCAGAAGTATTTCAATTGAAGTTTCACATGTAAAAAGGTTTGATATCATAGTCTACGGAAATTATGTCCTTAGCTAGCTGTCAGTAACTGCGAGCATTTATCTGGACAGTACCTATGTGTATTGTCCTCGTGTTTTATTTACTTCATTGTAAAGACACTCGTCTTGATAAGTTGGACTTTTTTCTAGTTTGATGTTTAATGTGAGTAATTTTGTATATTTATTTTTTAGCCATTTTGAACACCACACATAGGGGGGTGATTGGATCCAACACAACGAGTTTAATCCCACCGCAATTTTTGCGCCTGTCCCAAGTCATGAATATGTTGGTCATTGGCTTGTCCTTGTCTTCTTATAAAATTTTAGTTTCTTGATATTCGGGTTATTGGATGTGGTTTGTTTCCATTGATTTATTTGCTTTTTTGAGGCCATTTAGGGCTTGCTATATGGTGTGACGTTCCTCACTGTGTTAAAGACCGCATCGAGAACCCTAGATGCTTTGTTTTGGGTAGTTTTAACCTGGAGATGGGATGTTGTCTCCTTGACATTTACCCCATTTACTTTCTTTTTCATATTTTAGTGTATGCTCGCCAATTAGACATCAACCTTGTCCATCAACCTTGACCTTAATTTCATGGTGCAGTAAACTTTTTTCTATATTATGTTTGTCATTACATCCTATTGGGTACAGGCCAGTCTGAAATCTGTCCAGCAACTTTGACCTTAACTTCGTGGTCCGGTGACTGCTGATCTTCATTACATTCCTGCTTATTTCTGTGGTAGTCTAACACAAATACTAACTACACATGCTGTATTCATGTCAGCCAGACACTAGACATGTTTACCTAGCTCTTAATTTCAAAGGTTTTTTTCTTTTTTATAATGATTGTGATGGCTTCATGCTTTTAATAACTTTTGCCACTGGTTGGTCCAGGATACATTGTGTATATTTTCACTTATGACCTTAAAGAGTTGTATGTTTTGCTAATATGTTTTGTATTTTTGTGTTATGTATTGACGGAATGTCATATTTTTTTCGCACTCGCAAATCATTTCTTTTTAATGTCCAAATCTTTTGAAGTAATCCTTACTTGTGACTTCAGCTCATTTTCTGAATATGGTTAATTAAAGCATTGGGTCATTTAACGTTAAAGGCTCAGCAAATAATAAAAAGGGAAAAAAATTTTTTCATTGGCTGCAAGAAAAAAACATGAACATATATTTTTTACAAGAAACACAAATGTTCTAATAAAAATGTTAGAAATTTTCACGAAGATTGGGAATGTGAAGGTTTATTTTCAAATAAGACCATTGCCAGTGCTGGCGTTGGCATCTTATTAAACACAAATTTTGAATATAAGATAGAAAACCTTATAAAAGATAATGAAGGAAGATATTTGATATGTACTATTGTAGTTAATAAAGAACTTATCGTCCTCGGAAATTATTATGGTCTCAATTTTGATGAGCTATACCTTCTGGAAGACATCTGTAACAAACTAAATCAGTTTGATGATCTACCTATGATATTAGGAGGGGACTGGAATATGGTTATGGATCAAATAGATAAACTAGAGGCTCTAAAGAGCCTGTATAGCTCACCTGATCCATGACTGGCATAAACTGCAGCCCAAAGTAACCCAACGTTAAAGTGTCTCATTTTCTAGAAGTTTCAAAAGAGAAAATCTTTGAACGTGTTTTCCACATAGGGTGCAATGTTAAACAATGGTCCCCACTGGCGGCCATCTTGGAATACATGCAGACTTAGCAGACACATTCATCGAAAGGTACCGACTATGGACAGTTGTCACTAAGTATGGTTCCAATTGGGCAAGTAGATTCAGCAGTTTCAACGGTAACTTAAAGCAGACTACCCATTACAACCCATTTCAGACCATCATTCAAAAAAACATTGTAAGTTATACAGTTGAACCTCAGTCTCTTAAACTTTGGTAGCTGGAACACCACCAATATCTCGAACTGTATTAAGTCTGATCATGTTTTACTATATTTCTTTGTTTGGCTTTTTTGACAAAATGACAATTTTAAACATCAGTTTTGAAGTCACAACATCAATATCTATTTGGAAACCAAATTTCATTGAAATTGGACAATGTTGAATTTTCCCGCCTTTTTGGTGGCCATTTTGAAAATGGCGTTCAACGAACAATTTTCAACATCAGTTTTTGATGTCGCAACATCAATATCTATTTGAAAACCAAATTTCATTGAAATCGGACAATTTTGAATTTTCCCGCCTTTTTTGGCGGCCATTTTGAAAATGGCATTCATAGAACAATTCTTAACATCGGTTTTGAAATTGCGACATCAATACCTATTTATGAAACCAAATTTCATTGAAATCGGACAACGTTGATTTTTCCGCCTTTCTTGGCGGCCATTTTGAAAATGGCGGTCAACAAACAATTTTCAACACTGGTTTTGAAGTCGCAACATCAATATCTATTTGGAAACCAAATCTTATTGAAATTGAACAAATGTTGAATTTTCCCGCCTTTTTTTGGCGACCATTTTGAAAATGGCGGTCAACGATCGATTTTCAACACCACGTTTGAAGTCACCACAGCATGGCAAACATTTTATCAATTTACACTTAACATTCATCTTCTACAGTTTTGGAAATAAAAGACGAAAAATATGAAAATTTTGAAAATTCTGTGAAAAAGGGCAATAACTCCTATAAGGGTTTTGTGATTTTCTTCAAAATTTCAGGGTGGGTAGATCTTGATATGCTGAACATTTTTGCAATTTAAAGTTGACCTCTATCTGCTATAGTTTCTTTGATAAAAAATAAAAAATATTAAAATTTTGAAAAATTTCCGGAAAAAGGGCAATAACTCCAAAACTGGTAATCATATTTTCTTTAAAATTGCAGGGCGAGTAGATCTTGCCATGCTGATTACTTTTACTCCTGTCAGATTTTTTATATCTGTAACGGTTTTCGAGTTATTTGCCAAAAACAGCAATTTACCCCTATGTGCTATTTTTAGTAACGGCAGCCATGTTGTTTGGTCCTCGGACTCATCGGATACAATTTTGAAAGAGGATACCCTGGTGATGATTCAGGCCAAGTTTGGTTAAAATTGGTTCAGTGGTTTCAGAGGAGAAGATCTTTGAAAAAGTTTACGACGGACGGACGGACGGACGCCAAGTGATGGCAATAGCTCACATGACCCTTCGGGTCAGGTGAGCTAAAAAGGGGTCCCATGTTTTAACTCATAAGAAAAACAGAGAAAGAATTCATCAATTTATTGATAGTAATGATTTAGTTTATATCTGGAGGATATTACACGTGGAGACAAAAACTCCCGGAGTACATTGTAGACTTGATTTCGTCTTGATATCTGTTGGATTGTGTAATATTATTAGGAAAACAGATATTAGTTATGGATTCAAGAGTTACTATTCGTTTATTTCACTAGAAATTGATAAACAAAACTTAAAAATTTAAAAAGAGGGAAAGGTTTTTATAAATTCAACATATCCCTGTTCCTGGATTGTACTTTTAAAGAAAAACTTCAGAAATTAATATCAGAAAATGTTCAATAGGGAACAAAACCTAAATCCCAATCTATAATGGGAATTGATCAAAGCTGGTATAAGAGGCTTGTCAATTAAATATTCTTCAGAACTTAAAAAACATGAAAACGAAAATATAAAAAACTTAGAAAAGGAATGAAATAGTCTTTAAGCAATATATGAAGCAATGAATAATACTGATACAAATATCGAAACAAAAATTCTTACAATAAAAAATGAATAAAAATCAAATTTTTAGAAAAAAAAAACAGAGGGAGTAGTTATTAGATCTAAGGCTAAATGGAAAAATGAAGCAGAGAGAAATACGAAATATTTTTTTAATCTCGAGAAGAAATATTACATAAATAAATCCATACAAAGTCTTGTTAAAGAAAATGACCAAGCAGTAATGATGTTTTAAATGAACAATTAATTTTTTATAGTTCTTTGTACAAAAACAGGGAAACAACTGAAAATATTGATCCAGAATTGGTAGATCAGTTTTTTCATAAATGATAACGATATACCAAAGTTAGATGAAGATGAAAAAGAACTATGCGAAGGGAAAATATTTGAGGAATGTGTTGAAGCTATAAAAACCCCGTAGAAATGGAAAATCACCAGGCACATATGGTCTACCAATAGAATTCTATAAAATATTTTGGAATAACATCAAAGAACTAGTTATGAATTCCTATTCTTATACTTATGAACTAAAGAGTATGTCTGTTTCCCAAAAACAGAGCATAATTACACTTTTACCAAAAAAGGATAAAGATTCAAGGTATTTGAAAAAATGGGAACAATATCACTTTTAAATGTTGACTATAAAATTATGGCAAAATATATTTCTAGTAGACTCAAATTTGTATTTTCAGAAAGCATTACTGAGAACCAATGTGGATATATGAAGGGTCGCTATATAGGAGATAACATAAGAAGTCTTCTTGAAGTTATAGATCTTGCAGAAGAGGGAAATCTTCCATGCATAATTTCATTAATTGATTTTGAAGAAGCCTTTGATACGATTAGCTGGAATTTTCTAAAGAAATGTTTAATTTTCTTTAACTTTGGTCCATCATTTCAGCAATGGATAGAATTATGTTTAATGACATCTCTAGTTGTGTTTTGAATACGGGATGGTCTACAGAATTTTTCAAAGTTTCGGGTGGCGTTCGCCAAAGTTGTCCTATAGCTCCCTACCTTTTTCTCATATGTGCTGAAATTTTAGCTATCTCAATCAGAAATTCTGAAGATATTAAAGGTTTTTAATTTAAAACAAAAGAACTTAAATTCTGTCAATATGCACACAGATGACACACAAATCTTATTGGATGGAAGTGAAAACTCAATAAGAAGCACAGTAAAGATGTTGGACAACTTTTCTCATATTAGCGGTTTAAAAGTTAACTATTCGTTTGGTTTCATGCATTTTAAACATTTTTGGGAATTATTTATTTCCTTTGTTTGGGTTCTAGTGCTGCTGATGAGGAATTAATTTCCGAAATTGCTGGTGATGAGGAATTAATTTCCGAAATTGCCATACAGCTCAATAAAATTATTGAAGTTGGAGTTAACATATGTGTTATGGTCTCATGTTCATTTACACCATATCCTTTCGTAAAATATTTAATACAGGAGTTTGTCTTTTATTGCAGTGTGGAGTTCGTAAAACAATTCCCCGTGGTAGAGTTGTATGCTCTTTATTTTTCTTAGATATGGTGTACTTGTACATGAGGTAATATCTCATATGTGCACTTTGTTCAATTACTGTTATCTAAATTTATGTAAATTCTAAAACCTAAGGATTAACTCCCTCCATCGTAGTTTTGTCCTTAGCTATATATTATATTATTGATTATTCGGATTTCGTTTGGTTTTATGCATTTTAAACATTTTTTGAAATTATTGGTTTCCTTTGTTTGGGTTCTAGTGCTGGTGATGAGGAATTAATTTCCAAAATGGCCATACAGCTCATTAAAATTATTGTAGTTGGAGTTAACATATGTGTTATGGTCTCATGTTCATTTACTCCATATCCTTTCGCATAATATATAATAAATCAGAGCCTGCTCCACTTGGAAGATCTCGAATGGAAATTTATACCCATAACTTTTCACCGGGAATGGAAATTACTTTAGATAAAATTAATGTTCTTGGAATATTTTTACCTAATAATGGAAGCATTGAAGATTTTATAAGTTTAAACTTTGAAGAAAAGAAACAAAAAATCAAAAATATTGTCAAATCCTGGTACAAAAGGAAATTGACCTTATTTGGAAAAGTGACTATAATTAAAAGTCTAACTATTCCACAAATTACATATCTGTTGTCTATTTTACCTAATCCAGGAGACTTAAACTTTAAAAAATTGATTAAGTTATTTTCAACTTTCAATGGAATAATAAACCGCCTAAACTTCCCCGCACTGAGGTCCTGCAAAGTCTAGTACAAGGGGGTTTAAAATGTGCCAGATATATATGCTGATAGTAATCAGTAAAATCCCATTGGCTACAAAAACTATTAGATTGTTCATATGAGAGTTCCTGGAAAAGCATAGTTTAACTTAGATTTCCAATACTAGCTAATGACGTCATATTTAATTGTAACTTAAAGCCAGAAGATATTGAAAATGTTCCTCTCAAGGAGAAATTTTGGAGAGATTTATTGAAATATTTTCTTGAATTATAATCTAAGAAAATTGAACCTTTACAAGGTGATAGTATTATATGGTTCAATTCTTTGCTTAAAATTGTAGGAAAGACATTATTCTATAAAGAATTTCTTGATAATGGTATCATGTAGTAAAGTGATCTTGTAAAGGAAAATGGTAAATTTAAAACAATTGATGAGATGGGGAACCAATATAACTGCAGGATTAATATCTACAGATACTTTGGTCTCGTATCATTTATTAAAAGCAAAAATGGTAACTTTGGAACTTATACCGCAGAACCTTGTACATAAGTGAATAAAATTTTAAGATGAAATAACCTTTCAAAGGAAATTTATCAAGAGTTCATGCCATCTGCGTTAGATTTTGACAATATCAGTGGATTATTTAAGTGGAAATCTGAATTGGAAAGTAATATCCAACTTGTAGCTGTATCTAGTAACATATTAAAAATTACTCTTGACAACAAATTACAAAATTTTCAGTTTAAATTACTACATTGAATAAAGCCTACAAACACTTTTTTTCGGTTACAATTGGTATAAAAGATTCCAGTCTATGTTACTTCTGTAAAGTAGCTCAAGATTCAATTTTACATTACATTTGGCAATGTCCTAAAATCCAAGAATTCTGAAATCAAGTGGCCAGATGGATAAAAGAAACATTTGAAATATCCATTCAACTGAATATACAGAACACAGTGCTAATAACAGTTCTAAATGAATTTCCATTCGAGATCATAAACTTCCTGCTGTTATTTACAAAACATTTTGTCCATTGCTGCAAGTGGTTTAATTATTTACCTTCTATGCAACTCCTTAAGGCTCAATTAAAAAGCAGACAAAAAATTGAAAAATATTGGACACTAGCTGCAGGAGATATATTGAAACATGATGAAAAATTGGCTAAAATATAAGATAATATTGGGACTGCACGTTAGTTGTACTAATGTGCAGTTAGATCCAGTTTTCACACTTGTACGCAAGTTATCTTTTCTTTTCTCTTTTGATCATAGAATTAAGCATATTTTTATAAATCCTGTCAATAAATGTTGTCTTGTCTTATAATTGTTTTGTATTGTCTGTAGTGTCTGTAAAAATATGAAAATTACAAAAAATTAACCAAAAAAAATGGCCTCAAAATTGGCCACAATTGCTGAAATTTGCGCAAAATCACCAAAAATAGGGGTTTTCAAATGATGATAGCACAAGAAAATACACACGGACATATGGTTCCCTCCTTAAAAAATCAAAGCTCCGATGGAGCTGAAAATCGGAAGCCCGGAAAATATACACACCGGAAAAACTCGAAGAAATCCAAGGAAAATCACTTATTTTTTTTTTCCTGTGAAATTAGAGAGCTGCCTCAATTAACGCGAAGAGAAATTGCAATTTATGAATAAAATGAATAAAATAACAAAGGTAATTCCGAAATGGCGTCAAAATAGATTTGATATGTCTTATTAGGTACTAGGAAGACGACCATTTTATTCCAAAATGTGGGCTTACATGAAATCTGCACCACCCTGAAATTTGATAAATGTTCTGTAAACATTATGGTAAAAACAATATGTATTATCTTGTCAGACCTTTTGAAAAAGGTTTGAGAATAGATCATCTGATCTACAATATATAAATTTGCCCCCCCCCCCCCCCGAGAGGAAAATGATCTTCCCGAGAGATTGCTGCATGAAAATATTTTTTTTTTTATAGTAATCGGGAAGTTAGATAATGGATTCGATAAACCCATTCGTATGTTTCTCTAATCACTATGATAAATAGCCAATACAGGTAAAAGAATGCTGATGCAAAGAACATTTAACTTCGCGAAAGGCGTACTGGACACGGACGTGAATACTGTTTATATTTATATACTGTATGTTATTATTGATTTTATAAAGCAACACCGTTACTATTCCGTATACAAAAAAAACGGAATTTGAAAGAAACTTACGTACTATATTTCCGGCGGAAGCACGCAGCTCATTTGAGTGGGTTAATAGGCGTGACGCTCATTTTAATCACGTGACACCTATCGGATGGTTTTATCAATTCTCCAGCCTCTTCGAGGCTTTCGAGTTAAAAATTATTCTTTTAGCGTCATGGCATTTTTAAAATATAGGTTTCGGGAAAGACTTGATTCAGGAAAATTTCGACCCATCAGGAGAATACATTCTTAAGACGGTTCTAAATAAAAAGCGAAGAACAACTCTATGCTTGAGGTTTTATCTTATCATGGTCCCAGTGGATGGCCCAAAAACTTAAATTACATAAAACTATGAGTATTCCCCACTGCAAAAGCCGCGTCCTTATCTTATTTTTACTGCTCAGATACGTAAAAACTTTCTCCGTATATTATCATTTGTAATTAAGCTCTGTCCTTTTTGACTTTTCATTTAGATCATATTGGTTATTTGTTCTCCATCAATTTTTAAACATCTTTGAGTTAATGGTCTTCCAAACGTTTAGATTTTATTTGCACTGAAAAGACATAAGTTGTCGAAATGCGCATATGCAGAATTTAAATTCGCAGTAAGTTCGGTATTTAGTTATTTGTAGTGAAAATTAGAAAATGAAAATTTAAATTATTTGACATGGAAAATGAAATTTCACATACTTACCTACAATACTCATAGGGTCAGCTATTGTTGTTACATAAATATCAGATATAGCTAGATTAATGATAAAAATGGACTGGTTCTGTTTCAGTTCTTTGGTCTTTGATACCACTATCAATATGATGATATTTCCAATTGTTCCAATGATAGAAACTAAAGATAGTAAGATAATACATAAAATTGCTATTCCTGGTGATTCTTCAATAAATTCATGATTCTCAAAATGTATATCGTTAAATCCAGAGGTGTTTCGTAAGTCGCTCATTTCAGTACTATAGTTATCTTGCAATCGCGTTACGAGCAACAATGGAGTGGTGATTTATTGAATAGATGAATACTTTATTAGTCCTCGCTTATCCTCCACCATCACGATATTAATTATAGTGATAAATATACATATCTCCTAGAATCTGACGAAAAGCTGCTTGTCCGATTATTACCATGGTCATCTGACCAATGTGATTATGACGGCAATTATCATTATTTAGACAATTCCGGTCTGTAATTTTCCGGAAGTTTGGCACCTGCTTGGTCTTTTTGCCCTTCGGATTTTGGCTCCTTACAAATCAATTTAGTAATTTTGTATGTACCTGTATGTATTAAGTATAATTCAATTTACGTTTGAAACAGTCAATGTTTGAACCAGATTTGGTGAAAATATGTATTTTCTGAAGGATTTGCTATTACTATATGTTACCGAAATGAGTGATGAAAACCAACATGTATAAGAGTATCAATAGATCTCAGAGAAATGGTAAGCATCAAAATTTCGAAAACAACTGCTGAAAATTTGCAAAATATACCGTCTTTTGGAAAAAAAAGCAATTTGAATAAAAGTTTGGATTTTTTTGTGTTTTTACTATGTTTTTTTACTTTGATTATGGTGATTAGCAGCATCATTTCTTCGGCATTCTACTCTGTCTTTACACCAGTGTTATACATGTATACGGTATAGTGCAGCGGACGATATTTAAAAAGACGCTCTATTTCAAAGTATATATACCGGAATAACATACGGATAAATTTAAGCTTAAACGAAAGGAAAAAATCTATATTTTCAAATTTTATTTGTCGTAAGAAGTTCGTGTGGTTACGTTTCCGTAATTGTGGCGTTAAACAACACCACCCTTCAAAGACTAAACTGCCCATCAATTTTGATAAAGTAATAACGGGACAACTGAATCAAATATCGCTCTGAATTTAACTTCTCGTAGTGCATAAAAGGTCAAATGTTAAAGCAATACAAACGAATCACAATTTCATGTTTTTTCTGAAATGGTATATCCTTCTAAAGTATGTAATAATTTTTCACCGATTTTTAACTCTATTTTTGTCCCTTTTGCAACATGTTTATTTTTTATTATTAATTAACATTTGGATGTAAGAAGTAAAGTAAGTTGTATCATACTGTAAAGTTTGGTTGAGCTCTCTCGTGTGGTTTCGAAGAAATATACATATAAGTGTAGTAACAAAAGTAATAATTTTAATCCGGAATATGTGATACCGATATCAGCTCCTAGATTAAAATCTCCTTGGATATATCGTATTTGTTTTAATATTTGGAATTGGATTGTTTTAGGCTTTTCTGCTCTTGTTCTGTGTCTATAAAATCGTCTTAGTTCATCTAAAGTATGTTCTGATGGAATAAACATTCATTAAATTGTATTTGTATATTTGTCATGTTTGAATTCTTCACCCTTTTCAAAGATCTGAAGTACACTGTCTTTTCAAAGTCCAGAAATACTGTTATTTGAGTAGTATTCTTACTTACTCAATACAGTCTGTCACAATTATGCATAATTAATAGTTTAAGCCGTGAAAAAAGGATAATTAATTCAGGTAGTACTTTGAAATTTGGCAATCGAGTTTTAACGAAGCTTGTGATTCGCTTAATTGAAATAGTATACATAGTACATTGGGAACACACATCTCGGTGACTCTTTTGTGATGACTTGCTTCGAATCAAAATTAAGATGTCATGTCATTCTAAGTTCCTCGAATCTCCTGTTGTCAGTTATTTTCAAAATGATACGAGATAAATTCTTGATAATGGAATTTTATAACATTTTCTTTCATGCAAAATTAGCAAAATAGATCGTTCGCGAATGAAATAAATAAATTAAATGATTATAGAGTCCTATAGTCACACACAAATTCGAATTATTGACCAATTCAGCAGGAGAAACAGGAAAGATATGTAAGCACAACCGGGGTAGGGAGGGGATGGTGAGTTAACAATTTGAAAATAAGTGTCATGGTTGTCGTAAAGAACAGTTTATTCTTTAAATGTCAATTTTGACCTTTGAACATTGACTCCCAAATCAATATAATTTCAGAACCCCGCAACAAATTTGGTTTGATTCGACCAGAAATACCCTTGTAAAAGCACCAACGAAACTTTGTTCCGGAGGTGCTTAAAAGAGGTTGACCCCCCCCCCCCAAAAAAGAAAACAACAGACACACACACACACACACAAAACACAGAAAACACAAAAAGACATATAGAAAAAAGACAATAGTAGTATCCCGCTCATAATGTTTAAGCATATAAAAACTGGTTGTGACTTCTTTTGAAACCAGAAAACGGATGCCGGATATGAGCACGGAGTGACGATTAGACGATACACATAATTGACACACGGGCCGAGCCTTTCCAAATTAAGAGTCCAACACTAGCGGAGCAGGAGCGGAGGACAAAAACAAAACAATTTAACATTTATTTTTACTAGTTAAAAGTGGCACTAACTCCTAGCGAAAATGATATCCGAGCAAGCTTGCTACCCTTTGTCAACTCCCCCCCCCCCCNGAAATTTTCCAACTCATAATCTATTCTGGTTACTTATCGCTTTAATTTGTGCAGATATTATTCAAACGATAGTTGTCTTCAGCATTCCTACAGGATTTAGTAAGATGTTACAAAGGTAAAATGGTGTGTGAAGCAAGTGTGTATTTTCCAAACAAATAGTAATTGAATCGCCCTAAAGTGAGTTTTCTTTAAATGTTTATAGAAATACAGATATTCTTGAAGAGGATTAATGTAGTGATTTATTACTTATAAATATAATGCAAGCACATGAAATTATGCATAGTCAACAGTTAAAGCAGTTCTACGTTTTTACGTAAAATGACGTTTGCTTACGAAATGGTTAGAAATATTGAAAAAAAATCACTAAAGATGTCAACAACCTCATATTCATACTTTTCGCTTTCAAATGTAGAAACAAAAACAAAGTTAATGCAAACAAACCAAAATATTATTTTTCTGAATTCACTTGCGAAGAACCCCCCTTTTTTAAGGTTAACAAACACAACTTATACATAAAAAGTAACTGCAAAAATGTTTTTAGAAAATAAATTTGTAAAGCACACTATTGAAGAAGGACAAAATATTTGAAATAAATTGACTCTGGATAGCGAATTATGATGTGGAACTTCTGTTGTACAGAAATGGAAAAAAAACACAAGTACATGCATTAACGTGATGATGCAAACATAAATTTGAACAAAGGTGTAATTTTTTGGCTTTAAATGTTTGCTTTGATATTAACCTGCATTTGAGTGGTCGAATTTTTGTTTTCTGTTTACTTTATTAACCAAGATAGATCGTTCTTCTGCTTACTTGGATTTTAGCAATATTTTCAGTCCTGACATTTGACCTTGAATAACTTAAAATGTAACCACATCTGACCTTTACGACATCTATATCATGATGGGATATTTCTTGCTCTTTCCAGTGATATATAATTCATCCGCATGTTATTCCGGTATATTAAATTTCAAAAATTCAGTTGTCGTCTACTGCACTAGTAGTCATTATTTCGAATGTAATCTCTTTTTATCAGCAGCATACTATGACAGAATAATAACAAAAATCTATGGCAGATTATATCCCGCGAAATATAGAAACCATACAGTAAAACTGACTGGATAATTATAGGTTTCATAACGAGAAACATTGCATATCGCTGAATATTGACTAGAGTTATATAACTTCAAAATATAATAAGTCCAATAGGAGGTCGCGGAGAAAGCTATGCATAACTAATAGGGAGATTGAAAATGTTTGGATTTAAAGTTGTCCCCTTTTTCGTAATTTTAAAAACTGGCCCAGTCCTTTAATTTCAGCTTTCGTTATATAGAGGAAATTTTATCACTAAACAACCCTCGCTTTGGTGATTTTCTTCATCTTATTTATCCAAAAGAGCTTGAAATTAAGGATACTACAGATACTTCAACATCGGCTTCGTTCCTTGACCTTCATCTTGAAATTGACAACAGAGGTACATTACAAACTAGCCTGTATGACAAACGCGATGACTTCACTTTTCCAATAGTCAACTTCCCTTTTCTTTGTAGCAACATTCCAAAAGCACCAGCATATGGAGTTTACATCTCACAACTCATTCGCTACTCAAGGGCTTGTGGTCGTTACAGTGACTCCCTTGATAGAGCTCAGTTGCTTACAAATAGACTACTTAAGCAAGGGTACGTTACCAAAAACCTTAAGTCATCACTACAGAAGTGTTACGGTCCACATCACGAACTTGTGGATCGCTTTGGGATATCTGTTTCCAACATGACAACAGATCTTTCCCTCTGCAACTAAAGTTTGTTTTTCCTCTATCCGATTTGACTTTACTACCAGATTTGACATGTTCAACACGGCGGGTGTCTTATAAGAAGCAGGAGATGTTTACTCTACCGGTACACCTGATCTCACCCATGGTTTTTATTGGGTCCGTGTTGTTCACCTGTATGTGTGTCTTCATTTTTCTTTTTTGTCCCGTACTTAAGTGGTGTCCTTGTTTTAGTGTGTCCGATGTTGCCATTGTCCATGGATTGTTCGTTCTTTTGATTGACGGTTCGGTTCTCACTTACTTTAGTACATAGATGACCATTTTCGTCAAATAGATGCAAGTCTAAGATCTAGTAGATTCTGTTGTTTCTTTTATCTGTATTTCTAGAGGATATATTGATGGAATTCATTTAGCAAAATATTCATTATTAATGACAAAAACATCATCAGTGGGCACCGCTTCCATAGTTTAGTTCAGCAAAATTTTAAAAATAATCTACAAAGCTTGCCTATTTTCTGTGGATTTTTCAAGGTCAAATGTTTTATAAAATAAAACATACTCCTTTAAACATGCGTTGTTTTATCATGACAACGTATGTAATAGTATCTATGTTTTGTTACCTATTTGGAACTCTTGTAGAGGTTCTTATATTTCGAGAAAAAAAATCCTATAGGTATACTGTTCTGAGAACTACTTGGCTGTAGCTGAATGTTCCATAGTAATCTTGGAAACGTCAGCAAAGGGATACCAATTCAACAAGTCGAAGGAAAATGTTTGAAATTGAAGAAAAACATTTCACATTTCAGCATAGAGGTAAAACTAATAAGTTCTAAAGATCCACACTACTACATAAAAAGCACTATCAGCGTGAATCCCAATACTTAAGAATACAAGACAAGAAGGGTTTGTTGTGCATTAGACAGAACCAGTGATGTACATCTGTTTGTATAAGGGACTCTACTTTGGTTGAGACAGATTTTTGTTTGAATCACTTATATTAATAACAAAAGAGGACCATGGTGAGTTTTGATTGTTTAGGATATGTTGAGAGTTTGAAGGTTGGGCTGTCAAATGAATTGTCAGCACCCATCTCCTTTACTAGGTAGTCTTGCAGATAAATGTGATGTTTTATGGACCTTGTCAACTGATACAACAACATTATTGTTCTGTACTACATCGAGATTTCCGAATGTGCCTTTTTAGTTTGATCTCCTGAAGGTCTTAAGATGGCTCATTCGAGCTAAAATATATGTCTTTATTGGAATCTTGGATGAAACAACCGTAGTTAACTATGGAGAAAAATTTGCGGTTTTCAAAAAAACACGTTTTTTTTGAAAACGTGTTTTTTGAAAACCGCAGATTTTTCTCCATATTAACTACTACTGACGGGACTATAGAACAAACAAACATGTAAGATTTGTTATTCACTACGGTTGAGACGGGTAAAACGGTCTAGATTTCACTCACATTTTTTACGATGTTTACGGATTAAACATCTCATAAGTAAAACAAAAATCTTATAGGTTTTACTTCGTTCTAGACTCTGCTTAAAAAAATTTAAGACACGACTCGTAAACGGTATCATTTTTATATAAAAAGAAAAATAATATTCTAGTAATAAAAAATGTTTAGAGGAACACAGTTCTGTGATCGATATGAGTATTGTAACTTTTTACTAGACACTCCCATAAGAACTCCACAAAATGGGAAAGCACAAGTCAAAACGGATTACAAATTTAGTATAAACGATAGGGCTTCGTTTTATGACTGGTACAATGGGTATTTTTTGATCAAGTTCAAAGTAGATAAACTAGCTGACGGAGCAGCACCAGATAATGACACAGTATCTGTTATTTCAGATGTAACAAATCTGTTTAGTCAAATGACAGTTAGGCAAAACGGAAAAATAGTGTACGACTGTAATAATTTATCTCTAGCAAATCACGTCAAATCATTGCTTACACTTTCAGACGGATATGTGAGAAGTCTAGGAAAAAACAGCTTTATTTACCCGGATAACAAAGCGGCCACTGCTGATAATATAGGATTTGCTGCAAGAACCGCGCTCACAAATGCACTTACAGAGGTAACAGCAGAAATACCACTGAACAGATTTTCATTCTCCCAATCACTAGAACAAAATCTTTTACCCCCAGCACAGATGGGAATAACCGTAGAAATAAACAACGACAATTATTTATTATACAAGGCCGATGGTGCTGATGACGGTAGAGTTGTAATTACACACTTTGAACTTTGGATCCCCAGACTAAAACTAAATTCTGTTGGTTTAACAAATGTACTTCAGAATTACATGAAACCAAGACGGTGGACATATCTAAGAGAATCTATTAACACTAGTACCTCGGGTCAATCTGTTGAAGGGTCGTATCGTATTACAACAGGGATAAACACCCGAAACACGTAATCATATTTTTACAAAGGAGTGACAAACATAATGATCAAGAACAAAATCCTCTGTTACTCGACACTTTCAAAGTAAATGCAGCAAACACAAATTGTACCCTCCTGACAGGAAAATTAGAAGTTGGTTCTGGTCTCTTTTACCCGGAAACAGGATATAGTTCGAATCAAATCAGCAGAATCTTCAAAGATGCCTGTAATTTTAAACCCAGTGCAAGCAACGACTATGACACAGGGAACATGCTTACCCTTAGCAACTTCGGCTCCTTGTATGGATTAATCTATTTTGATTTGACTTACGCAGACGAATCGGTGAGTATGGAGAACACATCTTTGACGTTACATTACAGACTGAATCAGGCTCCATCCGCTGCCTACCAAATCTTTGCCCTTGTACTGAACGAAGAAGATATAATTTTAGACACAATTGGAAATGATATAGTAATTATCTAGGTTAATAAAAATGAGTAAATACGTTAACTATAGTCTTGGTTTATCCGAAGGTCAGAGAAAGAATTTAGCTAAAGCATACAAAAACATATCTTGTTTAACATTAAGACTAACAAACAACCAATTAACAGGTGACTTTCCTATGGCGCTAACACAAACACAAATAAATAAAATACAGAAAACAAAGGCCTCTGGTACTGGGGTTCACATAAGAATTTCAAAGACACAAATGACAAAACAATCACAAAATGGAGGTTTTCTTGGAGCACTCGCTAAACTTGCACTTCCGGTCATAAAGACAGTGGCATCTAAACTGCTACCTGCTCTTGGCATCGGAGCGGCCTCCGCTCTAGCTGAAACCGGGGATCAAAAAGGTACTTGGTAGCGGTTTAACAGCAGACGTACCACACAACAAAATCACCACCCTCTTACAAAAACCCTACGTTGACCACCTAACAAAAACACAGAAAGAGCAATTGCAGTCAGCACTCAAAAAGAAATCAGGAACTGGTCTTAGAATCACAAAAAGACAACACACTGGTGAATTCCTTGGTATTTTAGCCAGTTTGGCAGTGCCATTGCTGGCCGGCCTAATGGTGAAAGGACTACAAGTTGAACGCCCGGGCAAAGGACTTCAAGTAGACAGCGTACGCAGACCCTACGTCATGCAAAATAAAGTGCATATGGCAGACGCTTGAACCGCTAACTAACTTTGATATTTTAGACTGGGTTGATAAACTACGTATTACCTCTTTCAGGGGGGTTTATAGTAGGGACAATCTACCACTAAAACGAAACAAGAATGAGTGCGGCGTCCTTAATTTGGACGCTACAAGTGGTGCCAGTACTCTTTGGGTGTGTTGGGACTTCCGTGACAAAAGAAATATTTGCTTTGATAGTTATGGTCTTTCACCACCACAAGAATTTATTGACTATATAAAGAGTAAATACAGACGTAACACAATCCAGTACCAACACAAACTAAGTGTTTTATGTGGCTACTTCTGTCTTTTCTTTCTACGAGAAGCACAAGAGAAAGACATCTACGATATAATGTACAGACCTTAGTGCCCGCGGCAGTCCGACGGATACGATAAAAAATGAAATGCTATTAAAAGAGTACTTCAAAAAAAGAGCTACTGCGTAAAAGAAACAAAAGTCACGGAGTCTCTTTCTCCAAGGGTCGTACAATTATCCAACGGTAAGTTCATAGAATACAGCATGTGTGCCAGCTGCAAAATCACGAAGACCAAGTTTGTGCGTGGCACGGCAGGAACCGCAGGCGGTAAACTTGACATACACAAGGCCATCAAACCTGTAATGCCGAAGGGCGGAATTACTCTCCTAGGAACGAATTACTGTGGGCCTTATAATTCACTAGACTTACCCACCAAGAATAAATTAGATAGGGTTTGTAGGAATCATGATCTTTGTTATGATGCGCAGATCGACAAACAAAAATGTGACAAGAAGATGATGTCTGACCTAAAACAAGTAAAACCATCATCAGTCGGTGAAGCTGTAAACAAAAAGATAGTTCAGAGTGTAATAGGAGCAAAAAACAAACTGGGACTCGGTGTTAAAAAAAAGAAGAAAATAAAGTGGACAGACAAACTAGCAGAAGAACTACATAAGCAAGCAAGAAGAAAGTTTCCTCTCAGACAAGTAAGAGTATCACATGTCGATGACACCTGGAGTGCAGATCTCGTAGACATGCAAGCTTATTCCAGAGATAACAAGGGGTACAAATACTTACTAAATGTGATTGGCGTATTCAGCAAATACGCTTGGAGCGTTCCACTAAAATCAAAGACAGGACAAGAAGTGGCTATTGGATTCGAGAGCATACTAAAAGAGGGAAGAACTCCAGAATTACTATGGGTCGATCAGGGATCAGAGTTTTACAGCCAGAAGTTTAAGAAACTCCTAGAAAACTACATAATAAGAATGTACCACACTTTTAATCAGGGAAAGGCTGTAGTAATAGAGCCCTTCAATCGCACACTCAAAGGTAAGATGTTTCGCTACTGTTCCGCCAATAACACCTACAATTATATCTCAGTACTTCCACAATTAGTAGAGCAGGACAAGGTCAGAATATCTAAAAAGAAAGGCACGTTTGAAAAGGGTTATACACCCAAATGGACCGAAGAGGTATTTACTATTTCGACGATCCAGTACACAGAACCAATATTTTACAAGATCACGGACTTGAATAACCAGCCAATAGAAGGAAGCTTCTACGAACAAGAACTCCAGAAGACAGATCAAGAGACATACAGAATAGAAAAGATTATCAGACGGGATCACAAAAATAAAAGAGTATTTGTAAAATGGAAAGGGTATTCAAACGACTTTAACTCCTGGATTCAGATGTCCGGGTGAATGTAAGATCTATCCGTTTATAACAAATGGTTTATCAATAGTCAAGTTGTTGTCTGCCGCAGGCACTGGAAGACCGATCGGTATCGGAGTCACACGAGGAGCAATAGGGTACGTAGACATACAGAATAGACCGCCCAGAGAGTAACTAAAAGTGTATGGTGTTGTGTTAACCGGAGGACTTAGATATACATGTTGGTATTGTTCCTCCGGGGTTAGACTAAATTTTCTGACCCGATAACCCGTTTCTCCTCTTATACTAATCATCACATATTTAGCAATATAACCCAGGTGCAATTTGACTTCTTGAGCCCCATTAGAAAGACCAACGGAATGCTCTTTTTTCCATTGACTTAATTTCCCTTCAACCTGACGAAGTTCACTTCCAAAATCATTCCAAGTATGACACTCTACGAAACACGCTTTACCATTTAGTTCAATGTGGATATTGGCGATTATCTTTTTTTGATATAGACCTATAACATCACGCTCTCTAATTATTTTGTATTCCATACTTTCGTCGCCAGTATAGATAATGTTAGTTCCTTCTTCCGAGAAATCTAGTTCAGAACCGTAATCACGGATAGAATATTGAATATCTAACGCACAACTCTGTAGGAAT